>CAWUPU010000226.1:0-129726 GCA_963924455.1 Pelagia noctiluca | reverse complement strand
TGGGAAATGCGTAGTTTAAAAGATATTTAGGTGAACTCTTATTACGGGGCTTAGTTTTCACTAAGTTTCATGGGGAACTATAAGAAACAGATGTAATAATAAGTTCTACGCTGTTCCCATTGAAAAAACTGTTGTAATACGTTAGTTTACAACGTTTTAGAGCTAACTAAACCGTTTTATTCAATGGGAAATGCGTAGTTTAAAAGATATTTAGGTGAACTCTTATTACGGGGCTTAGTTTTCACTAAGTTTCATGGGGAACTATAAGAAACCGATGTAATAATAAGTTCTACGCTGTTCCCATTGACAAAACTGTTGTAATGCGTTAGTTTACAACGTTTTAGAGCTAACTAAACCGTTTTATTCAATGGGAAATGCGTAGTTTAAAAGATATTTAGGTGAACTCTTATTACGGGGCTTAGTTTTCACTAAGTTTCATGGGGAACTATAAGAAACCGATGTAATAATAAGTTCTACGCTGTTCCCATTGACAAAACTGTTGTAATACGTTAGTTTACAACGTTTTAGAGCTAACTAAACCGTTTTATTCAATGGGAAATGCGTAGTTTAAAAGATATTTAGGTGAACTCTTATTACGGGGCTTAGTTTTGACTAAGTTTCATGGGGAACTACAAGAAACCGATGTAATAATAAGTTCTACGCTGTTCCCATTGACAAAACTGTTGTAATACGTTAGTTTACAACGTTTTAGAGCTAACTAAACCGTTTTATTCAATGGGAAATGCGTAGTTTAAAAGATATTTAGGTGAACTCTTATTACGGGGCTTAGTTTTCACTAAGTTTCATGGGGAACTATAAGAAACCGATGTAATAATAAGTTCTACGCTGTTCCCATTGACAAAACTGTTGTAATACGTTAGTTTACAACGTTTTAGAGCTAACTAAACCGTTTTATTCAATGAAAAATGCGTAGTTTAAAAGATATTTAGGTGAACTCTTATTACGGGGCTTAGTTTTCACTAAGTTTCATGGGGAACTATAAGAAACCGATGTAATAATAAGTTCTACGCTGTTCCCATTGACAAAACTGTTGTAATACGTTAGTTTACAACGTTTTAGAGCTAACTAAACCGTTTTATTCAATGGGAAATGCGTAGTTTAAAAGATATTTAGGTGAACTCTTATTACGGGGCTTAGTTTTCACTAAGTTTCATGGGGAACTATAAGAAACCGATGTAATAATAAGTTCTACGCTGTTCCCATTGACAAAACTGTTGTAATACGTTAGTTTACAACGTTTTAGAGCTAACTAAACCGTTTTATTCAATGGGAAATGCGTAGTTTAAAAGATATTTAGGTGAACTCTTATTACGGGGCTTAGTTTTCACTAAGTTTCATGGGGAACTATAAGAAACCGATGTAATAATAAGTTCTACGCTGTTCCCATTGACAAAACTGTTGTAATACGTTAGTTTACAACGTTTTAGAGCTAACTAAACCGTTTTATTCAATGGGAAATGCGTAGTTTAAAAGATATTTAGGTGAACTCTTATTACGGGGCTTAGTTTTCACTAAGTTTCATGGGGAACTATAAGAAACCGATGTAATAATAAGTTCTACGCTGTTCCCATTGACAAAACTGTTGTAATACGTTAGTTTACAACGTTTTAGAGCTAACTAAACCGTTTTATTCAATGGTAATTGCGTAGTTTAAAAGATATTTAGGTGAACTCTTATTACGGGGCTCAGTTTTCACTAAGTTTCATGGGGAATTATAAGAAACCGATGTAATAATAAGTTCTACGCTGTTCACATTGACAAAACTGTTGTAATACGTTAGTTTACAACGTTTTAGAGCTAACTAAACCGTTTTATTCAATGGGAAATGCGTAGTTTAAAAGATATTTAGGTGAACTCTTATTACGGGGCTTAGTTTTCACTAAGTTTCATGGGGAACTATAAGAAACCGATGTAATAATAAGTTCTACGCTGTTCCCATTGACAAAACTGTTGTAATACGTTAGTTTACAACGTTTTAGAGCTAACTAAACCGTTTTATTCAATGGGAAATGCGTAGTTTAAAAGATATTTAGGTGAACTCTTATTACGGGGCTTAGTTTTCACTAAGTTTCATGGGGAACTATAAGAAACCGATGTAATAATAAGTTCTACGCTGTTCCCATTGACAAAACTGTTGTAATACGTTAGTTTACAACGTTTTAGAGCTAACTAAACCGTTTTATTCAATGGGAAATGCGTAGTTTAAAAGATATTTAGGTGAACTCTTATTACGGGGCTTAGTTTTCATTAAGTTTCATGGGGAGCTATAAGAAACCGATGTAATAATAAGTTCTACGCTGTTCCCATTGACAAAACTGTTGTAATACGTTAGTTTACAACGTTTTAGAGCTAACTAAACCGTTTTATTCAATGGGAAATGCGTAGTTTAAAAGATATTTAGGTGAACTCTTATTACGGGGCTTAGTTTTCACTAAGTTTCATGGGGAACTATAAGAAACCGATGTAATAATAAGTTCTACGCTGTTCCCATTGACAAAACTGTTGTAATGCGTTAGTTTACAACGTTTTAGAGCTAACTAAACCGTTTTATTCAATGGGAAATGCGTAGTTTAAAAGATATTTAGGTGAACTCTTATTACGGGGCTTAGTTTTCACTAAGTTTCATGGGGAACTATAAGAAACCGATGTAATAATAAGTTCTACGCTGTTCCCATTGACAAAACTGTTGTAATACGTTAGTTTACAACGTTTTAGAGCTAACTAAACCGTTTTATTCAATGGGAAATGCGTAGTTTAAAATATATTTAGGTGAACTCTTATTACGGGGCTTAGTCTTCACTAAGTTTCATGGGGAACTATAAGAAACCGATGTAATAATAAGTTATACGCTGTTCCCATTGACAAAACTGTTGTAATACGTTAGTTTACAACGTTTTAGAGCTAACTAAACCGTTTTATTCAATGGGAAATGCGTAGTTTAAAAGATATTTAGGTGAACTCTTATTACGGGGCTTAGTTTTCACTAAGTTTCATGGGGAACTATAAGAAACCGATGTAATAATAAGTTCTACGCTGTTCCCATTGACAAAACTGTTGTAATACGTTAGTTTACAACGTTTTAGAGCTAACTAAACCGTTTTATTCAATGGGAAATGCGTAGTTTAAAAGATATTTAGGTGAACTCTTATTACGGGGCTTAGTTTTCACTAAGTTTCATGGGGAACTATAAGAAACCGATGTAATAATAAGTTCTACGCTGTTCCCATTGACAAAACTGTTGTAATACGTTAGTTTACAACGTTTTAGAGCTAACTAAACCGTTTTATTCAATGGGAAATGCGTAGTTTAAAAGATATTTAGGTGAACTCTTATTACGGGGCTTAGTTTTCATTAAGTTTCATGGGGAGCTATAAGAAACCGATGTAATAATAAGTTCTACGCTGTTCCCATTGACAAAACTGTTGTAATACGTTAGTTTACAACGTTTTAGAGCTAACTAAACCGTTTTATTCAATGGGAAATGCGTAGTTTAAAAGATATTTAGGTGAACTCTTATTACGGGGCTTAGTTTTCACTAAGTTTCATGGGGAACTATAAGAAACCGATGTAATAATAAGTTCTACGCTGTTCCCATTGACAAAACTGTTGTAATGCGTTAGTTTACAACGTTTTAGAGCTAACTAAACCGTTTTATTCAATGGGAAATGCGTAGTTTAAAAGATATTTAGGTGAACTCTTATTACGGGGCTTAGTTTTCACTAAGTTTCATGGGGAACTATAAGAAACCGATGTAATAATAAGTTCTACGCTGTTCCCATTGACAAAACTGTTGTAATACGTTAGTTTACAACGTTTTAGAGCTAACTAAACCGTTTTATTCAATGGGAAATGCGTAGTTTAAAATATATTTAGGTGAACTCTTATTACGGGGCTTAGTCTTCACTAAGTTTCATGGGGAACTATAAGAAACCGATGTAATAATAAGTTATACGCTGTTCCCATTGACAAAACTGTTGTAATACGTTAGTTTACAACGTTTTAGAGCTAACTAAACCGTTTTATTCAATGGGAAATGCGTAGTTTAAAAGATATTTAGGTGAACTCTTATTACGGGGCTTAGTTTTCACTAAGTTTAATGGGGAACTATAAGAAACCGATGTAATAATAAGTTCTACGCTGTTCCCATTGACAAAACTGTTGCAATGCGTTAGTTTACAACGTTTTAGAGCTAACTAAACCGTTTTATTCAATGGGAAATGCGTAGTTTAAAAGATATTTAGGTGAACTCTTATTACGGGGCTTAGTTTTCACTAAGTTTCATGGGGAACTATAAGAAACCGATGTAATAATAAGTTCTACGCTGTTCCCATTGACAAAACTGTTGTAATACGTTAGTTTACAACGTTTTAGAGCTAACTAAACCGTTTTATTCAATGGGAAATGCGTAGTTTAAAAGATATTTAGGTGAACTCTTATTACTGGGCTTAGTTTTCACTAAGTTTCATGGGGAACTATAAGAAACCGATGTAATAATAAGTTCTACGCTGTTCCCATTGACAAAACTGTTCTAATGCGTTAGTTTACAACGTTTTAGAGCTAACTAAACCGTTTTATTCAATGGGAAATGCGTAGTTTAAAAGATATTTAGGTGAACTCTTATTACGGGGCTTAGTTTTCACTAAGTTTCATGGGGAACTATAAGAAACCGATGTAATAATAAGTTCTACGCTGTTCCCATTGACAAAACTGTTGTAATACGTTAGTTTACAAAGTTTTAGAGCTAACTAAACCGTTTTATTCAATGGGAAATGCGTAGTTTAAAAGATATTTAGGTGAACTCTTATTACGGGGCTTAGTTTTCACTAAGTTTAATGGGGAACTATAAGAAACCGATGTAATAATAAGTTCTACGCTGTTCCCATTGACAAAACTGTTGTAATGCGTTAGTTTACAACGTTTTAGAGCTAACTAAACCGTTTTATTCAATGGGAAATGCGTAGTTTAAAAGATATTTAGGTGAACTCTTATTACGGGGCTTAGTTTTCACTAAGTTTCATGGGGAACTATAAGAAACCGATGTAATAATAAGTTCTACGCTGTTCCCATTGACAAAACTGTTGTAATGCGTTAGTTTACAACGTTTTAGAGCTAACTAAACCGTTTTATTCAATGGGAAATGCGTAGTTTAAAAGATATTTAGGTGAACTCTTATTACGGGGCTTAGTTTTCACTAAGTTTCATGGGGAACTATAAGAAACCGATGTAATAATAAGTTCTACGCTGTTCCCATTGACAAAACTGTTCTAATGCGTTAGTTTACAACGTTTTAGAGCTAACTAAACCGTTTTATTCAATGGGAAATGCGTAGTTTAAAAGATATTTAGGTGAACTCTTATTACGGGGCTTAGTTTTCACTAAGTTTCATGGGGAACTATAAGAAACAGATGTAATAATAAGTTCTACGCTGTTCTCATTGACAAAACTGTTGTAATACGTTAGTTTACAACGTTTTAGAGCTAACTAAACCGTTATATTCAATGGGAAATGCGTAGTTTAAAAGATATTTAGGTGAACTCTTATTACGGGGCTTAGTTTTCACTAAGTTTCATGGGGAACTATAAGAAACCGATGTAATAATAAGTTCTACGCTGTTCCCATTGACAAAACTGTTGTAATGCGTTAGTTTACAACGTTTTAGAGCTAACTAAACGTTTTATTCAATGGGAAATGCGTAGTTTAAAAGATATTTAGGTGAACTCTTATTACGGGGCTTAGTTTTCACTAAGTTTCATGGGGAACTATAAGAAACCGATGTAATAATAAGTTCTACGCTGTTCCCATTGACAAAACTGTTGTAATGCGCTAGTTTACAACGTTTTAGAGCTAACTAAACCGTTTTATTCAATGGGAAATGCGTAGTTTAAAAGATATTTAGGTGAACTCTTATTACGGGGCTTAGTTTTCACTAAGTTTCATGGGGAACTATAAGAAACCGATGTAATAATAAGTTCTACGCTGTTCCCATTGACAAAACTGTTGTAATACGTTAGTTTACAACGTTTTAGAGCTAACTAAACCGTTTTATTCAATGGGAAATGCGTAGTTTAAAAGATATTTAGGTGAACTCTTATTACGGGGCTTAGTTTTCACTAAGTTTCATGGGGAACTATAAGAAACCGATGTAATAATAAGTTCTACGCTGTTCCCATTGACAAAACTGTTTTAATGCGTTAGTTTACAACGTTTTAGAGCTAACTAAACCGTTTTATTCAATGGGAAATGCGTAGTTTAAAAGATATTTAGGTGAACTCTTATTACGGGGCTTAGTTTTCACTAAGTTTCATGGGGAACTATAAGAAACCGATGTAATAATAAGTTCTACGCTGTTCCCATTGACAAAACTGTTGTAATACGTTAGTTTACAACGTTTTAGAGCTAACTAAACCGTTTTATTCAATGGGAAATGCGTACACAGTAAAAATTATTGTCCCCAAATTTTCGGGACGAGCATTTTTTCAACCCTAAGTACTAATTGTCCCTATTTTGTCCCTAATTCGTCCATATATTGTCCACATAATTTAGTGATCAAACTAAAAACTGAGAAATAGGGTTCTATAAAGCTTCGTCCATAAATCGTCCCTAATTTTTATCTCAGTTTGATTTAAATGTCCCTAAATTTTAGGGACAGAGTTTTATCAAAATTCTATTTGAAAATCTATTTTGTCTTGTTTTGTGATTAATCCTAGGTGTGGATGTATTCCACACGCATCCGGGGACTTACATAATTATCCCCTTGATGATGATTCGTTACGGAATTCTTTTTTTTGAGCTGTGATTGGTCCTCAGTATCAACTGTCAGATACCTGAATTCAAATTTTGAAGTCGGGTCCAAGAACTAAGTAACTCCTCAAACTGGACTACTCGCAACTAGTCGGGTAAAGACTGACGGCGCTGTTGATGAAAGGCAAAAAGGAGACGTCCTCTCTCGAACTTGAAAAAACCTTTTACCAAGTAAGTTTGAAATATTTCAACTATATCATTCTTTAATTTCAAGATTTATTTTCAGCATTCCTTCGAGAATTATTAAGTTTGTATAGTCATGTTACTAAACTATCTCTTTTATCTTTTTCATCAAGAAATTCCTGCACTGAAGAACTATGTATACACTCTTATGGCAACTGGTATGTTTTTTAATGCTTCATTTGTATATTATTATGTTTTCAATAGTAGTTATGTGTTTGATAAACTGATGTAGTAAATATGTGTACTATATGACGAGTTAAACCAAAAATCATTTAATATCATTTAAGTATTTGATAGCCTATATTTTTTATCAAACTTTGAGGATGGTATAGAAAATCACAAAATAGCGCAACTTTATAATCACTCAAGATTTTTTCTGAAATTCTTTGGAGTAGAAAACCACAGAAAACGAAAATGTTAACGAGTATCGTACAAGAAGTTCTGTGTCTTGCTAATGATTTCGGTTTTTTCACCATTCGAATGATACCATTAATACTTTTAATGAGGCAGTACAACCATGGAAAAAAGAGCTTTTCGATGAATTATGATTAGACCAACCAAGACAACTGAAACTCTCAAAGGCTCAAAAGCTTACAAATCTAATTCTATAGGGCGGAACTCCTTCTGGAAAATTACATTCAAATATTACAATGGCATTTTATATTCTTTTACCAGCCAGTAATTAAATACAATGGCAGTGTGTTGTTCCTTTGTGAATGCATGGCTTTGTTGACAGGAATGTGGCATGTGTTTTCTTTAGGGCTGGTTGTTCTAAAAGCTGAGGTTGTTATGATCTCAAACTATCCGAAGAAAAATACACAGATTTTAAAGTCAACAGTCTATTTTTCTCGTTCAATGCTGAAATATAGCTCTTGTTTGAAGAAAACTCTTAATTTCACCTTATAACAAGCAAGTTTTAAAATCAGCCAATTTCACCAAGGAGAGTTGACTCCCCTTCCGGCCCTCAAAGTTGTGTGGATACTGTGTGGATACTTTGGAGTTTTGCAAAGTTGCTTTAGATTCTAAAAATTAGACTCTATCTCTCTATGATTTTGAAAGAGATTAAAAATGCCAAAAAGCAGTCATAATGCCTCGTCACTAAATGGTTCTTAGAATAAAGCCATACATTCACAGTATAACTTCAGCCTTCTAGAAAAATTTCTTACCTGCATTTGCTTATTCCGAGCTTATTCAATTCAAATCGAGGTGTGTACTTTTTGTTTAAGATATCCTTATCTTTGTGAGAAAAGGTAAAATTCAATATGCTATCTTTAAGATCATAACCTTTACTTTTACTTTTCTCTTCAGGGTGAAAAAGAGAACAAGAACAGCTTCACTAAAGACGCCCCATTTTCAAAGATGCCCAAGTAAAGGAAACTGAAAAATGGAAACTTAAAACCAAGCATGCGAAAATATATGAGCAAAAAGACGTTATAATTGCCTAGTGTTATCGTATTTAGCCTATTATTTCTGTTTATGAAACTTGAATAAATTGTCAAATTATCTATTCGTTTACCTTGCGTTGCTTCTATCAGTACCTATTCAAAGTTCCCTGATGAGGGCCCAACTGCCCCCTGCGGCAGCAGCCGAATTATTTTTAGGGAAATTATCCCTAAATTAAAGAATCTAGAACAAAAAGCATCATTATGGACTATGTCCCTAAAAATTTATGGATAATTTAGGGATAAAATCACTAAAATAGCTACAAAGAATCCCACTGTGAAATTAGGGACCATTTATGGCTAATATGTGGACGATTTAGGGACAAAATGAATATTGAAACCCTTTATGTAAAATTAGGGACGAATTATGGACAATTTATGGATAATTTAGGGACGAATTATGGACGAAAAAGTGACCAAAGTATAGGGTGGAATTTCGCCATTGTCCATAAAATTTGTGGACGATAATTTTTACTGTGTAGTTGAAAAGATATTTAGGTGAACTCTTATTACGGGGCTTAGTTTTCACTAAGTTTCATGGGAAACTATAAGAAACCGAAGGAATAATAAGTTCTACGCTGTTCCCATTGACAAAACTGTTGTAATGCGTTAGTTTACAACGTTTTAGAGCTAACTAAACCGTTTTATTCAATGGGAAATGCGTAGTTTAAAAGATATTTAGGTGAACTCTTATTACGGGGCTTAGTTTTCACTAAGTTTCATGGGGAACTATAAGAAACCGATGTAATAATAAGTTCTACGCTGTTCCCATTGACAAAACTGTTGTAATACGTTAGTTTACAACGTTTTAGAGCTAACTAAACCGTTTTATTCAATGGGAAATGCGTAGTTTAAAAGATATTTAGGTGAACTCTTATTACGGGGCTTAGTTTTCACTAAGTTTCATGGGGAACTATAAGAAACCGATGTAATAATAAGTTCTACGCTGTTCCCATTGACAAAACTGTTGTAATTTGTTAGTTTACAACGTTTTAGAGCTAACTAAACCGTTTTATTCAATGGGAAATGCGTAGTTTAAAAGATATTTAGGTGAACTCTTATTACGGGGCTTAGTTTTCACTAAGTTTCATGGGGAACTATAAGAAACCGATGTAATAATAAGTTCTACGCTGTTCCCATTGACAAAACTGTTGTAATACGTTTGTTTACAACGTTTTAGAGCTAACTAAACCGTTTTATTCAATGGGAAATGCGTAGTTTAAAAGATATTTAGGTGAACTCTTATTACGGGGCTTAGTTTTCACTAAGTTTCATGGGGAACTATAAGAAACCGATGTAATAATAAGTTCTACGCTGTTCCCATTGACAAAACTGTTGTAATACGTTAGTTTACAACGTTTTAGAGCTAACTAAACCGTTTTATTCAATGGGAAATGCGTAGTTTAAAAGATATTAAGGTGAACTCTTATTACGGGGCTTAGTTTTCACTAAGCTTCATGGGGAACTATAAGAAACCGATGTAATAATAAGTTCTACGCTGTTCCCATTGACAAAACTGTTGTAAAACGTTAGTTTACAACGTTTTAGAGCTAACTAAACCGTTTTATTCAATGGGAAATGCGTAGTTTCAAAGATATTTAGGTGAACTCTTATTACGGGGCTTAGTTTTCACTAAGTTTCATGGGGAACTATAAGAAACCGATGTAATAATAAGTTTTACGCTGTTCCCATTGACAAAACTGTTGTAATACGTTAGTTTACAACGTTTTAGAGCTAGCTAAACCGTTTTATTCAATCGGAAATGCGTAGTTTAAAAGATATTTAGGTGAACTCTTATTACGGGGCTTAGTTTTCACTAAGTTTCATGGGGAACTATAAGAAACCGATGTAATAATAAGTTCTACGCTGTTCCCATTGACAAAACTGTTGTAATACGTTAGTTTACAACGTTTTAGAGCTAACTAAACCGTTTTATTCAATGGGAAATGCGTAGTTTAAAAGATATTTAGGTGAACTCTTATTACGGGGCTTAGTTTTCACTAAGTTTCATGGGGAACTATAAGAAACCGATGTAATAATAAGTTCTACGCTGTTCCCATTGACAAAACTGTTGTAATACGTTAGTTTACAACGTTTTAGAGCTAACTAAACCGTTTTATTCAATGGGAAATGCGTAGTTTAAAAGATATTTAGGTGAACTCTTATTACGGGGCTTAGTTTTCACTAAGTTTCATGGGGAACTATAAGAAACCGATGTAATAATAAGTTCTACGCTGTTCCCATTGACAAAACTGTTGTAATGCGTT
The DNA here is from genome assembly GCA_963924455.1 of Pelagia noctiluca. Lineage (NCBI taxonomy): Eukaryota > Metazoa > Cnidaria > Scyphozoa > Semaeostomeae > Pelagiidae > Pelagia > Pelagia noctiluca. The sequence goes on along the minus strand of CAWUPU010000226.1, from coordinate 119,012 downwards.
AGTTTACAACGTTTTAGAGCTAACTAAACCGTTTTATTCAATGGGAAATGCGTAGTTTAAAAGATATTTAGGTGAACTCTTATTACGGGGCTTAGTTTTCACTAAGTTTCATGGAGAACTAGAAGAAACCGATGTAATAATAAGTTCTACGCTGTTCTCATTGACAAAACTGTTGTAATACGTTAGTTTACAACGTTTTAGAGCTAACTAAACCGTTATATTCAATGGGAAATGCGTAGTTTAAAAGATATTTAGGTGAACTCTTATTACGGGGCTTAGTTTTCACTAAGTTTCATGGGGAACTATAAGAAACCGATGTAATAATAAGTTCTACGCTGTTCCCATTGACAAAACTGTTGTAATGCGTTAGTTTACAACGTTTTAGAGCTAACTAAACGTTTTATTCAATGGGAAATGCGTAGTTTAAAAGATATTTAGGTGAACTCTTATTACGGGGCTTAGTTTTCACTAAGTTTCATGGGGAACTATAAGAAACCGATGTAATAATAAGTTCTACGCTGTTCCCATTGACAAAACTGTTGTAATGCGCTAGTTTACAACGTTTTAGAGCTAACTAAACCGTTTTATTCAATGGGAAATGCGTAGTTTAAAAGATATTTAGGTGAACTCTTATTACGGGGCTTAGTTTTCACTAAGTTTCATGGGGAACTATAAGAAACCGATGTAATAATAAGTTCTACGCTGTTCCCATTGACAAAACTGTTGTAATACGTTAGTTTACAACGTTTTAGAGCTAACTAAACCGTTTTATTCAATGGGAAATGCGTAGTTTAAAAGATATTTAGGTGAACTCTTATTACGGGGCTTAGTTTTCACTAAGTTTCATGGGGAACTATAAGAAACCGATGTAATAATAAGTTCTACGCTGTTCCCATTGACAAAACTGTTTTAATGCGTTAGTTTACAACGTTTTAGAGCTAACTAAACCGTTTTATTCAATGGGAAATGCGTAGTTTAAAAGATATTTAGGTGAACTCTTATTACGGGGCTTAGTTTTCACTAAGTTTCATGGGGAACTATAAGAAACCGATGTAATAATAAGTTCTACGCTGTTCCCATTGACAAAACTGTTGTAATACGTTAGTTTACAACGTTTTAGAGCTAACTAAACCGTTTTATTCAATGGGAAATGCGTAGTTGAAAAGATATTTAGGTGAACTCTTATTACGGGGCTTAGTTTTCACTAAGTTTCATGGGAAACTATAAGAAACCGAAGGAATAATAAGTTCTACGCTGTTCCCATTGACAAAACTGTTGTAATGCGTTAGTTTACAACGTTTTAGAGCTAACTAAACCGTTTTATTCAATGGGAAATGCGTAGTTTAAAAGATATTTAGGTGAACTCTTATTACGGGGCTTAGTTTTCACTAAGTTTCATGGGGAACTATAAGAAACCGATGTAATAATAAGTTCTACGCTGTTCCCATTGACAAAACTGTTGTAATACGTTAGTTTACAACGTTTTAGAGCTAACTAAACCGTTTTATTCAATGGGAAATGCGTAGTTTAAAAGATATTTAGGTGAACTCTTATTACGGGGCTTAGTTTTCACTAAGTTTCATGGGGAACTATAAGAAACCGATGTAATAATAAGTTCTACGCTGTTCCCATTGACAAAACTGTTGTAATACGTTAGTTTACAACGTTTTAGAGCTAACTAAACCGTTTTATTCAATGGGAAATGCGTAGTTTAAAAGATATTTAGGTGAACTCTTATTACGGGGCTTAGTTTTCACTAAGTTTCATGGGGAACTATAAGAAACCGATGTAATAATAAGTTCTACGCTGTTCCCATTGACAAAACTGTTGTAATACGTTAGTTTACAACGTTTTAGAGCTAACTTAACCGTTTTATTCAATGGGAAATGCGTAGTTTAAAAGATATTTAGGTGAACTCTTATTACGGGGCTTAGTTTTCACTAAGTTTCATGGGGAACTATAAGAAACCGATGTAATAATAAGTTCTACGCTGTTCCCATTGACAAAACTGTTGTAATTTGTTAGTTTACAACGTTTTAGAGCTAACTAAACCGTTTTATTCAATGGGAAATGCGTAGTTTAAAAGATATTTAGGTGAACTCTTATTACGGGGCTTAGTTTTCACTAAGTTTCATGGGGAACTATAAGAAACCGATGTAATAATAAGTTCTACGCTGTTCCCATTGACAAAACTGTTGTAATACGTTTGTTTACAACGTTATAGAGCTAACTAAACCGTTTTATTCAATGGGAAATGCGTAGTTTAAAAGATATTTAGAAGAACTCTTATTACGGGGCTTAGTTTTCACTAAGTTTCATGGGGAACTATAAGAAACCGATGTAATAATAAGTTCTACGCTGTTCCCATTGACAAAACTGTTGTAATACGTTAGTTTACAACGTTTTAGAGCTAACTAAACCGTTTTATTCAATGGGAAATGCGTAGTTTAAAAGATATTAAGGTGAACTCTTATTACGGGGCTTAGTTTTCACTAAGCTTCATGGGGAACTATAAGAAACCGATGTAATAATAAGTTCTACGCTGTTCCCATTGACAAAACTGTTGTAAAACGTTAGTTTACAACGTTTTAGAGCTAACTAAACCGTCTTAATCAATGGGAAATGCGTAGTTTAAAAGATATTTAGGTGAACTCTTATTACGGGGCTTAGTTTTCACTAAGTTTCATGGGGAACTATAAGAAACCGTTGTAATAATAAGTTCTACGCTGTTCCCATTGACAAAACTGTTGTAATGCGTTAGTTTACAACGTTTTAAAGCTAACTAAACCGTTTTAATCAATGGGAAATGCGTAGTTTAAAAGATATTTAGGTGAACTCTTATTACGGGGCTTAGTTTTCACTAAGTTTCATGGGGAACTATAAGAAACCGTTGTAATAATAAGTTCTACGCTGTTCCCATTGACAAAACTGTTGTAATGCGTTAGTTTACAACGTTTTAAAGCTAACTAAACCGTTTTAATCAATGGGAAATGCGTAGTTTAAAAGATATTTAGGTGAACTCTTATTACGGGGCTTAGTTTTCACTAAGTTTCATGAGGAACTATAAGAAACCGTTGTAATAATAAGTTCTACGCTGTTCCCATTGACAAAACTGTTGTAATGCGTTAGTTTACAACGTTTTAGAGCTAACTAAACCGTTTTAATCAATGGGAAATGCGTAGTTTAAAAGATATTTAGGTGAACTCTTATTACGGGGCTTAGTTTTTACTAAGTTTCATGGGGAACTATAAGAAACCGTTGTAATAATAAGTTCTACGCTGTTCCCATTGACAAAACTGTTGTAATGCGTTAGTTTACAACGTTTTAAAGCTAACTAAACCGTTTTAATCAATGGGAAATGCGTAGTTTAAAAGATATTTAGGTGAACTCTTATTATTGGGCTTAGTTTTCACTAAGTTTCATGGGGAACTATAAGAAACCGTTGTAATAATAAGTTCTCCGCTGTTCCCATTGACAAAACTGTTGTAATGCGTTAGTTTACAACGTTTTAGAGCTAACTAAACCGTTTTAATCAATGGGAAATGCGTAGTTTAAAAGATATTTAGGTGAACTCTTATTACGGGGCTTAGTTTTCACCAAGTTTCATGGGGAACTATAAGAAACCGTTGTAATAATAAGTTCTACGCTGTTCCCATTGACAAAACTGTTGTAATGCGTTAGTTTACAACGTTTTAAAGCTAACTAAACCGTTTTAATCAATGGGAAATGCGTAGTTTAAAAGATATTTAGGTGAACTCTTATTACGGGGCTTAGTTTTCACTAAGTTTCATGGGGAACTATAAGAAACCGTTGTAATAATAAGTTCTACGCTGTTCCCATTGACAAAACTGTTGTAATGCGTTAGTTTACAACGTTTTAGAGCTAACTAAACCGTTTTAATCAATGGGAAATGCGTAGTTTAAAAGATATTTAGGTGAACTCTTATTACGGGGCTTAGTTTTCACTATGTTTCATGGGGAACTATAAGAAACCGTTGTAATAATAAGTTCTACGCTGTTCCCATTGACAAAACTGTTGTAATGCGTTAGTTTACAACGTTTTAAAGCTAACTAAACCGTTTTAATCAATGGGAAATTTGTAGTTTAAAAGATATTTAGGTGAACTCTTATTACGGGGCTTAGTTTTCACTAAGTTTCATGGGGAACTATAAGAAACCGTTGTAATAATAAGTTCTACGCTGTTCCCATTGACAAAACTGTTGTAATGCGTTAGTTTACAACGTTTTACAGCTAACTAAACCGTTTTAATCAATGGGAAATGCGTAGTTTAAAAGATATTTAGGTGAACTCTTATTACGGGGCTTAGTTTTCACTAAGTTTCATGGGGAACTATAAGAAACCGTTGTAATAATAAGTTCTAGGCAGTTCCCATTGACAAAACTGTTGTAATGCGTTAGTTTACAACGTTTTAAAGCTAACTAAACCGTTTTAATCAATGGGAAATCCGTAGTTTAAAAGATATTTAGGTGAACTCTTATTACGGGGCTTAGTTTTCACTAAGTTTCATGGGGAACTATAAGAAACCGTTGTAATAATAAGTTCTACGCTGTTCCCATTGACAAAACTGTTGTAATGCGTTAGTTTACAACGTTTTAGAGCTAACTAAACCGTTTTAATCAATGGGAAATGCGTAGTTTAAAAGATATTTAGGTGAACTCTTATTACGGGGCTTAGTTTTCACTAAGTTTCATGGGGAACTATAAGAAACCGTTGTAATAATAAGTTCTACGCTGTTCCCATTGACAAAACTGTTGTAATGCGTTAGTTTACAACGTTTTAAAGCTAACTAAACCGTTTTAATCAATGGGAAATGCGTAGTTTAAAAGATATTTAGGTGAACTCTTATTACGGGGCTTAGTTTTCACTAAGTTTCATGGGGAACTATAAGAAACCGTTGTAATAATAAGTTCTACGCTGTTCCCATTGACAAAACTGTTGTAATGCGTTAGTTTACAACGTTTTAAAGCTAACTAAACCATTTTAATCAATGGGAAATGCGTAGTTTAAAAGATATTTAGGTGAACTCTTATTACGGGGCTTAGTTTTCACTAAGTTTCATGGGGAACTATAAGAAACCGTTGTAATAATAAGTTCTACGCTGTTCCCATTGACAAAACTGTTGTAATGCGTTAGTTTACAACGTTTTAGAGCTAACTAAACCGTTTTAATCAATGGGAAATGCGTAGTTTAAAAGATATTTAGGTGAACTCTTATTACGGGGCTTAGTTTTCACTAAGTTTCATGGGGAACTATAAGAAACCGTTGTAATAATAAGTTCTACGCTGTTCCCATTGACAAAACTGTTGTAATGCGTTAGTTTACAACGTTTTAGAGCTAACTAAACCGTTTTAATCAATGGGAAATCCGTAGTTTAAAAGATATTTAGGTGAACTCTTATTACGGGGCTTAGTTTTCACTAAGTTTCATGGGGAACTATAAGAAACCGTTGTAATAATAAGTTCTACGCTGTTCCCATTGACAAAACTGTTGTAATGCGTTAGTTTACAACGTTTTAGAGCTAACTAAACCGTTTTAATCAATGGGAAATGCGTAGTTTAAAAGATATTTAGGTGAACTCTTATTACGGGGCTTAGTTTTCACTAAGTTTCATGGGGAACTATAAGAAACCGTTGTAATAATAAGTTCTACGCTGTTCCCATTGACAAAACTGTTGTAATGCGTTAGTTTACAACGTTTTAAAGCTAACTAAACCGTTTTAATCAATGGGAAATGCGTAGTTTAATAGATATTTAGGTGAACTCTTATTACGGGGCTTAGTTTTCACTAAGTTTCATGGGGAACTATAAGAAACCGTTGTAATAATAAGTTCTACGCTGTTCCCATTGACAAAACTGTTGTAATGCGTTAGTTTACAACGTTTTAGAGCTAACTAAACCGTTTTAATCAATGGGAAATGCGTAGTTTAAAAGATATTTAGGTGAACTCTAATTACGGGGCTTAGTTTTCACTAAGTTTCATGGGGAACTATAAGAAACCGTTGTAATAATAAGTTCTACGCTGTTCCCATTGACAAAACTGTTGTAATGCGTTAGTTTACAACGTTTTAGAGCTAACTAAACCGTTTTAATCCATGGGAAATGCGTAGTTTAAAAGATATTTAGGTGAACTCTTATTACGGGGCTTAGTTTTCACTAAGTTTCATGGGGAACTATAAAAAACCGTTGTAATAATAAGTTCTACGCTGTTCCCATTGACAAAACTGTTGTAATGCGTTAGTTTACAACGTTTTAAAGCTAACTAAACCGTTTTAATCAATGGGAAATGCGTAGTTTAAAAGATATTTAGATGAACTCTTATTACGGGGCTTAGTTTTCACTAAGTTTCATGGGGAACTATAAGAAACCGTTGTAATAATAAGTTCTACGCTGTTCCCATTGACAAAACTGTTGTAATGCGTTAGTTTACAACGTTTTAGAGCTAACTAAACCGTTTTAATCAATGGGAAATGCGTAGTTTATAAGATATTTAGGTGAACTCTTATTACGGGGCTTAGTTTTTACTAAGTTTCATGGGGAACTATAAGAAACCGTTGTAATAATAAGTTCTACGCTGTTCCCATTGACAAAACTGTTGTAATGCGTTAGTGTACAACGTTTTAGAGCTAACTAAACCGTTTTAATCAATGGGAAATGCGTAGTTTAAAAGATATTTAGGTGAACTCTTATTACGGGGCTTAGTTTTTACTAAGTTTCATGGGGAACAATAAGAAACCGTTGTAATAATAAGTTCTACGCTGTTCCCATTGACAAAACTGTTGTAATGCGTTAGTTTACAACGTTTTAAAGCTAACTAAACCGTTTTAATCAATGGGAAATGCGTAGTTTAAAAGATATTTAGGTGAACTCTTATTACGGGGCTTAGTTTTCACTAAGTTTCATGGGGAACTATAAGAAACCGTTGTAATAATAAGTTCTACGCTGTTCCCATTGACAAAACTGTTGTAATGCGTTAGTTTACAACGTTTTAAAGCTAACTAAACCGTTTTAATCAATGGGAAAGGCGTAGTTTAAAAGATATTTAGGTGAACTCTTATTACGGGGCTTAGTTTTCACTAAGTTTCATTGGGAACTATAAGAAACCGTTGTAATAATAAGTTCTACGCTGTTCCCATTGACAAAACTGTTGTAATGCGTTAGTTTACAACGTTTTAGAGCTAACTAAACCGTTTTAATCAATGGGAAATGCGTAGTTTAAAAGATATTTAGGTGAACTCTTATTACGGGGCTTAGTTTTCACTAAGTTTCATGGGGAACTATAAGAAACCGTTGTAATAATAAGTTCTACGCTGTTCCCATTGACAAAACTGTTGTAATGCGTTAGTTTACAACGTTTTAAAGCTAACTAAACCGTTTTAATCAATGGGAAAGGCGTAGTTTAAAAGATATTTAGGTGAACTCTTATTACGGGGCTTAGTTTTCACTAAGTTTCATTGGGAACTATAAGAAACCGTTGTAATAATAAGTTCTACGCTGTTCCCATTGACAAAACTGTTGTAATGCGTTAGTTTACAACGTTTTAGAGCTAACTAAACCGTTTTAATCAATGGGAAATGCGTAGTTTAAAAGATATTTAGGTGAACTCTTATTACGGGGCTTAGTTTTCACTAAGTTTCATGGGGAACTATAAGAAACCGTTGTAATAATAAGTTCTACGCTGTTCCCATTGACAAAACTGTTGTAATGCGTTAGTTTACAACGTTTTAAAGCTAACTAAACCGTTTTAATCAATGGGAAATGCGTAGTTTAAAAGATATTTAGGTGAACTCTTATTACGGGGTTTAGTTTTCACTAAGTTTCATGGGGAACTATAAGAAACCGTTGTAATAATAAGTTCTACGCTGTTCCCATTGACAAAACTGTTGTAATGCGTTAGTTTACAACGTTTTAAAGCTAACTAAACCGTTTTAATCAATGGGAAATGCGTAGTTTAAAAGATATTTAGGTGAACTCTTATTACGGGGCTTAGTTTTCACTAAGTTTCATGGGGAACTATAAGAAACCGTTGTAATAATAAGTTCTACGCTGTTCCCATTGACAAAAATGTTGTAATGCGTTAGTTTACAACGTTTTAAAGCTAACTAAACCGTTTTAATCAATGGGAAATGCGTAGTTTAAAAGATATTTAGGTGAACTCTTATTACGGGGCTTAGTTTTCACTAAGTTTCATGGGGAACTATAAGAAACCGTTGTAATAATAAGTTCTACGCTGTTCCCATTGACAAAAATGTTGTAATGCGTTAGTTTACAACGTTTTAGAGCTAACTAAACCGTTTTAATCAATGGGAAATGCGTAGTTTAAAAGATATTTAGGTGAACTCTTATTACGGAGCTTAGTTTTCACTAAGTTTCATGGGGAACTATAAGAAACCGTTGTAATAATAAGTTCTACGCTGTTCCCATTGACAAAACTGTTGTAATGCGTTAGTTTACAACGTTTTAAAGCTAACTAAACCGTTTTAATCAATGGGAAATGCATAGTTTAAAAGATATTTAGGTGAACTCTTATTACGGGGCTTAGTTTTCACTAAGTTTCATGGGGAACTATAAGAAACCGTTGTAATAATAAGTTCTACGCTGTTCCCATTGACAAAACTGTTGTAATGCGTTAGTTTACAACGTTTTAAAGCTAACTAAACCGTTTTAATCAATGGGAAATGCGTAGTTTAAAAGATATTTAGGTGAACTCTTATTACGGGGCTTAGTTTTCAATAAGTTTCATGGGGAACTATAAGAAACCGTTGTAATAATAAGTTCTACGCTGTTCCCATTGACAAAACTGTTGTAATGCGTTAGTTTACAACGTTTTAGAGCTAACTAAACCGTTTTAATCAATGGGAAATGCGTAGTTTAAAAGATATTTAGGTGAACTCTTATTACGGGGCTTAGTTTTCACTAAGTTTCATGGGGAACTATAAGAAACCGTTGTAATAGTAAGTTCTACGCTGTTCCCATTGACAAAACTGATGTAATGCGTTAGTTTACAACGTTTTAAAGCTAACTAAACCGTTTTAATCAATGGGAAATGCGTAGTTTAAAAGATATTTAGGTGAACTCTTATTACGGGGCTTAGTTTTCACTAAGTTTCATGGGGAACTATAAGAAACCGTTGTAATAATAAGTTCTACGCTGTTCCCATTGACAAAACTGTTGTAATGCGTTAGTTTACAACGTTTTAGAGCTAACTAAACCGTTTTAATCAATGGGAAATGCGTAGTTTAAAAGATATTTAGGTGAACTCTTATTACGGGGCTTAGTTTTCACTAAGTTTCATGGGGAACTATAAGAAACCGTTGTAATAATAAGTTCTACGCTGTTCCCATTGACAAAACTGTTGTAATGCGTTAGTTTACAACGTTTTAGAGCTAACTAAACCGTTTTAATCAATGGGAAATGCGTAGTTTAAAAGATATTTAGGTGAACTCTTATTACGGGGCTTAGTTTTCACTAAGTTTTATGGGGAACTATAAGAAACCGTTGTAATAATAAGTTCTACGCTGTTCCCATTGACAAAACTGTTGTAATGCGTTAGTTTACAACGTTTTAAAGCTAACTAAACCGTTTTAATCAATGGGAAATGCGTAGTTTAAAAGATATTTAGGTGAACTCTTATTACGGGGCTTAGTTTTCACTAAGTTTCATGGGGAACTATAAGAAACCGTTGTAATAATAAGTTCTACGCTGTTCCCATTGACAAAACTGTTGTAATGCGTTAGTTTACAACGTTTTAAAGCTAACTAAACCGTTTTAATCAATGGGAAATGCGTAGTTTAAAAGATATTTAGGTGAACTCTTATTACGGGGCTTAGTTTTCACTAAGTTTCATGGGGAACTATAAGAAACCGTTGTAATAATAAGTTCTACGCTGTTCCCATTGACAAAACTGTTGTAATGCGTTAGTTTACAACGTTTTAGAGCTAACTAAACCGTTTTAATCAATGGGAAATGCGTAGTTTAAAAGATATTTAGGTGAACTCTTATTACGGGGTATAGTTTTCACTAAGTTTCATGGGGAACTATAAGAAACCGTTGTAATAATAAGTTCTACGCTGTTCCCATTGACAAAACTGTTGTAATGCGTTAGTTTACAACGTTTTAAAGCTAACTAAACCGTTTTAATCAATGGGAAATGCGTAGTCTAAAAGATATTTAGGTGAACTCTTATTACGGGGCTTAGTTTTCACTAAGTTTCATGGGGAACTATAAGAAACCGTTGTAATAATAAGTTCTACGCTGTTCCCATTGACAAAACTGTTGTAATGCGTTAGTTTACAACGTTTTAAAGCTAACTAAACCGTTTTAATCAATGGGAAATGCGTAGTTTAAAAGATATTTAGGTGAACTCTTATTACGGGGCTTAGTTTTCACTAAGTTTCATGGGGAACTATAAGAAACCGTTGTAATAATAAGTTCTACGCTGTTCCCATTGACAAAACTGTTGTAATGCGTTAGTTTACAACGTTTTAGAGCTAACTAAACCGTTTTAATCAATGGGAAATGCGTAGTTTAAAAGATATTTAGTTGAACTCTTATTACGGGGCTTAGTTTTCACTAAGTTTCATGGGGAACTATAAGAAACCGTTGTAATTATAAGTTCTACGCTGTTCCCATTGACAAAACTGTTGTAATGCGTTAGTTTACAACGTTTTAGAGCTAACTAAACCGTTTTAATCAATGGGAAATGCGTAGTTTAAAAGATATTTAGGTGAACTCTTATTACGGGGCTTAGTTTTCACTAAGTTTCATGGGGAACTATAAGAAACCGTTGTAATAGTAAGTTCTACGCTGTTCCCATTGACAAAACTGATGTAATGCGTTAGTTTACAACGTTTTAAAGCTAACTAAACCGTTTTAATCAATGGGAAATGCGTAGTTTAAAAGATATTTAGGTGAACTCTTATTACGGGGCTTAGTTTTCACTAAGTTTCATGGGGAACTATAAGAAACCGTTGTAATAATAAGTTCTACGCTGTTCCCATTGACAAAACTGTTGTAATGCGTTAGTTTACAACGTTTTAGAGCTAACTAAACCGTTTTAATCAATGGGAAATGCGTAGTTTAAAAGATATTTAGGTGAACTCTTATTACGGGGCTTAGTTTTCACTAAGTTTCATGGGGAACTATAAGAAACCGTTGTAATAATAAGTTCTACGCTGTTCCCATTGACAAAACTGTTGTAATGCGTTAGTTTACAACGTTTTAGAGCTAACTAAACCGTTTTAATCAATGGGAAATGCGTAGTTTAAAAGATATTTAGGTGAACTCTTATTACGGGGCTTAGTTTTCACTAAGTTTTATGGGGAACTATAAGAAACCGTTGTAATAATAAGTTCTACGCTGTTCCCATTGACAAAACTGTTGTAATGCGTTAGTTTACAACGTTTTAAAGCTAACTAAACCGTTTTAATCAATGGGAAATGCGTAGTTTAAAAGATATTTAGGTGAACTCTTATTACGGGGCTTAGTTTTCACTAAGTTTCATGGGGAACTATAAGAAACCGTTGTAATAATAAGTTCTACGCTGTTCCCATTGACAAAACTGTTGTAATGCGTTAGTTTACAACGTTTTAAAGCTAACTAAACCGTTTTAATCAATGGGAAATGCGTAGTTTAAAAGATATTTAGGTGAACTCTTATTACGGGGCTTAGTTTTCACTAAGTTTCATGGGGAACTATAAGAAACCGTTGTAATAATAAGTTCTACGCTGTTCCCATTGACAAAACTGTTGTAATGCGTTAGTTTACAACGTTTTAGAGCTAACTAAACCGTTTTAATCAATGGGAAATGCGTAGTTTAAAAGATATTTAGGTGAACTCTTATTACGGGGTATAGTTTTCACTAAGTTTCATGGGGAACTATAAGAAACCGTTGTAATAATAAGTTCTACGCTGTTCCCATTGACAAAACTGTTGTAATGCGTTAGTTTACAACGTTTTAAAGCTAACTAAACCGTTTTAATCAATGGGAAATGCGTAGTCTAAAAGATATTTAGGTGAACTCTTATTACGGGGCTTAGTTTTCACTAAGTTTCATGGGGAACTATAAGAAACCGTTGTAATAATAAGTTCTACGCTGTTCCCATTGACAAAACTGTTGTAATGCGTTAGTTTACAACGTTTTAAAGCTAACTAAACCGTTTTAATCAATGGGAAATGCGTAGTTTAAAAGATATTTAGGTGAACTCTTATTACGGGGCTTAGTTTTCACTAAGTTTCATGGGGAACTATAAGAAACCGTTGTAATAATAAGTTCTACGCTGTTCCCATTGACAAAACTGTTGTAATGCGTTAGTTTACAACGTTTTAGAGCTAACTAAACCGTTTTAATCAATGGGAAATGCGTAGTTTAAAAGATATTTAGTTGAACTCTTATTACGGGGCTTAGTTTTCACTAAGTTTCATAGGGAACTATAAGAAACCGTTGTAATTATAAGTTCTACGCTGTTCCCATTGACAAAACTGTTGTAATGCGTTAGTTTACAACGTTTTAAAGCTAACTAAACCGTTTTAATCAATGGGAAATGCGTAGTTTAAAAGATATTTAGGTGAACTCTTATTACGGGGCTTAGTTTTCACTAAGTTTCATGGGGAACTATAAGAAACCGTTGTAATAATAAGTTCTACGCTGTTCCCACTGACAAAACTGTTGTAATGCGTTAGTTTACAACGTTTTAAAGCTAACTAAACCGTTTTAATCAATGGGAAATGCGTAGTTTAAAAGATATTTAGGTGAACTCTTATTACGGGGCTTAGTTTTCACTAAGTTTCATGGGGAACTATAAGAAACCGTTGTAATAATAAGTTCTACGCTGCTCCCATTGACAAAACTGTTGTAATGCATTAGTTTACAACGTTTTAAAGCTAACTAAACCGTTTTAATCAATGGTAAATGCGTAGTTTAAAAGATATTTAGGTGAACTCTTATTACGGGGCTTAGTTTTCACTAAGTTTCATGGGGAACTATAAGAAACCGTTGTAATAATAAGTTCTACGCTGTTCCCATTGACAAAACTGTTGTAATGCGTTAGTTTACAACGTTTTAGAGCTAACTAAACCGTTTTAATCAATGGGAAATGCGTAGTTTAAAAGATATTTAGGTGAACTCTTATTACGGGGCTTAGTTTTCACTAAGTTTCATGGGGAACTATAAGAAACCGTTGTAATAATAAGTTCTACGCTGTTCCCATTGACAAAACTGTTGTAATGCGTTAGTTTACAACGTTTTAAAGCTAACTAAACCGTTTTAATCAATGGGAAATGCGTAGTTTAAAAGATATTTAGGTGAACTCTTATTACGGGGCTTAGTTCTCACTAAGTTTCATGGGGAACTATAAGAAACCGTTGTAATAATAAGTTCTACGCTGTTCCCATTGACAAAACTGTTGTAATGCGTTAGTTTACAACGTTTTAAAGCTAACTAAACCGTTTTAATCAATGGGAAATGCGTAGTTTAAAAGATATTTAGGTGAACTCTTATTACGGGGCTTAGTTTTCACTAAGTTTCATGGGGAACTATAAGAAACCGTTGTAATAATAAGTTCTACGCTGTTCCCATTGACAAAACTGTTGTAATGCGTTAGTTTACAACGTTTTAAAGCTAACTAAACCGTTTTAATCAATGGGAAATGCGTAGTTTAAAAAATATTTAGGTGAACTCTTATTACGGGGCTTAGTTTTCACTAAGTTTCATGGGGAACTATAAGAAACCGTTGTAATAATAAGTTCTACGCTGTTCCCATTGACAAAACTGTTGTAATGCGTTAGTTTACAACGTTTTAAAGCTAACTAAACCGTTTTAATCAATGGGAAATGCGTAGTTTAAAAGATATCTAGGTGAACTCTTATTACGGGGCTTAGTTTTCACTAAGTTTCATGGGGAACTATAAGAAACCGTTGTAATAATAAGTTCTACGCTGTTCCCATTGACAAAACTGTTGTAATGCGTTAGTTTACAACGTTTTAGAGCTAACTAAACCGTTTTAATCAATGGGAAATGCGCAGTTTAAAAGATATTTAGGTGAACTCTTATTACGGGGCTTAGTTTTCACTAAGTTTCATGGGGAACTATAAGAAACCGTTGTAATAATAGGTTCTACGCTGTTCCCATTGACAAAACTGTTGTAATGCGTTAGTTTACAACGTTTTAAAACTAACTAAACCGTTTTAATCAATGGGAAATGCGTAGTTTAAAAGATATTTAGGTGAACTCTTATTACGGGGCTTAGTTTTCACTAAGTTTCATGGGGAACTATAAGAAACCGTTGTAATAATAAGTTCTACGCTGTTCCCATTGACAAAACTGTTGTAATGCGTTAGTTTACAACGTTTTAAAGCTAACTAAACCGTTTTAATCAATGGGAAATGCGTAGTTTAAAAGATATTTAGGTGAACTCTTATTACGGGGCTTAGTTTTCACTAAGTTTCATGGGGAACTATAAGAAACCGTTGTAATAATAAGTTCTACGCTGTTCCCATTGACAAAACTGTTGTAATGCGTTAGTTTACAACGTTTTAAAGCTAACTAAACCGTTTTAATCAATGGTAAATGCGTAGTTTAAAAGATATTTAGGTGAACTCTTATTACGGGGCTTAGTTTTCACTAAGTTTCATGGGGAACTATAAGAAACCGTTGTAATAATAAGTTCTACGCTGTTCCCATTGACAAAACTGTTGTAATGCGTTAGTTTACAATGTTTTAGAGCTAACTAAACCGTTTTAATCAATGGGAAATGCGTAGTTTAAAAGATATTTAGGTGAACTCTTATTACGGGGCTTAGTTTTCACTAAGTTTCATGGGGAACTATAAAAACCGTTGTAATAATAAGTTCTACGCTGTTCCCATTGACAAAACTGTTGTAATGCGTTAGTTTACAACGTTTTAAAGCTAACTAAACCGTTTTAATCAATGGGAAATGCGTAGTTTAAAAGATATTTAGGTAAACTCTTATTACGGGGCTTAGTTTTCACTAAGTTTCATGGGGAACTATAAGAAACCGTTGTAATAATAAGTTCTACGCTGTTCCCATTGACAAAACTGTTGTAATGCGTTAGTTTACAACGTTTTAAAGCTAACTAAACCGTTTTAATCAATGGGAAATGCGTAGTTTAAAAGATATTTAGGTGAACTCTTATTACGGGGCTTAGTTTTCACTAAGTTTCATGGGGAACTATAAGAAACCGTTGTAATAATAAGTTCTACGCTGTTCCCATTGACAAAACTGTTGTAATGCGTTAGTTTACAACGTTTTAGAGCTAACTAAACCGTTTTAATCAATGGGAAATGCGTAGTTTAAAAGATATTTAGGTGAACTCTTATTACGGGGCTTAGTTTTCACTAAAATTCATGGGGAACTATAAGAAACCGTTGTAATAATAAGTTCTACGCTGTTCCCATTGACAAAACTGTTGTAATGCGTTAGTTTACAACGTTTTAAAGCTAACTAAACCGTTTTAATCAATGGGAAATGCGTAGTTTAAAAGATATTTAGGTGAACTCTTATTACGGGGCTTAGTTTTCACTAAGTTTCATGGGGAACTATAAGAAACCGTTGAAATAATAAGTTCTACGCTGTTCCCATTGACAAAACTGTTGTAATGCGTTAGTTTACAACGTTTTAGAGCTAACTAAACCGTTTTAATCAATGGGAAATGCGTAGTCTAAAAGATATTTAGGTGAACTCTTATTACGGGGCTTAGTTTTCACTAAGTTTCATGGGGAACTATAAGAAACCGTTGTAATAATAAGTTCTACGCTGTTCCCATTGACAAAACTGTTGTAATGCGTTAGTTTACAACTTTTCAAAGCTAACTAAACCGTTTTAATCAATGGGAAATGCGTAGTTTAAAAGATATTTAAGTGAACTCTTATTACTGGGCTTAGTTTTCACTAAGTTTCATGGGGAACTATAAGAAAACGTTGTAATAATAAGTTCTACGCTGTTCCCATTGACATAACTGTTGTAATGCGTTAGTTTACAACGTTTTAAAGCTAACTAAACCGTTTTAATCAATGGGAAATGCGTAGTTTAAAAGATATTTAGGTGAACTCTTAATACGGGGCTTAGTTTTCACTAAGTTTCATGGGGAACTATAAGAAACCGTTGTAATAATAAGTTCTACGCTGTTCCCATTGAAAAAACTGTTGTAATGCGTTAGTTTACAACGTTTTAGAGCTAACTAAACCGTTTTAATCAATTGGAAATGCGTAGTTTAAAAGATATTTAGGTGAACTCTTATTACGGGGCTTAGTTCTCACTAAGTTTCATGGGGAACTATAAGAAACCGTTGTAATAATAAGTTCTACGCTGTTCCCATTGACAAAACTGTTGTAATGCGTTAGTTTACAACGTTTTAAAGCTAACTAAACCGTTTTAATCAATGGGAAATGCGTAGTTTAAAAGATATCTAGGTGAACTCTTATTACGGGGCTTAGTTTTCACTAAGTTTCATGGGGAACTATAAGAAACCGTTGTAATAATTAGTTCTACGCTGTTCCCATTGACAAAACTGTTGTAATGCGTTAGTTTACAACGTTTTAAAGCTAACTAAACCGTTTTAATCAATAGGAAATGCGTAGTTTAAAAGATATTTAGGTGAACTCTTATTACGGGGCTTAGTTTTCACTAAGTTTCATGGGGAACTATAAGAAACCGTTGTAATAATAACTTCTACGCTGTTCCCATTGACAAAACTGTTGTAATGCGTTAGTTTACAACGTTTTAGAGCTAACTAAACCGTTTTAATCAATGGGAAATGCGTAGTTTAAAAGATATTTAGGTGAACTCTTATTACGGGGCTTAGTTTTCACTAAGTTTCATGGGGAACTATAAGAAACCGTTGTAATAATAAGTTCTACGCTGTTCCCATTGACAAAACTGTTGTAATGCGTTAGTTTACAACGTTTTAGAGCTAACTAAACCGTTTTAATCAATGGGAAATGCGTAGTTTAAAAGATATTTAGGTGAACTCTAATTACGGGGCTTAGTTTTCACTAAGTTTCATGGGGAACTATAAGAAACCGTTGTAATAATAAGTTCTACGCTGTTCCCATTGACAAAACTGTTGTAATGCGTTAGTTTACAACGTTTTAGAGCTAACTAAACCGTTTTAATCAATGGGAAATGCGTAGTTTAAAAGATATTTAGGTGAACTCTTATTACGGGGCTTAGTTTTCACTAAGTTTCATGGGGAACTATAAGAAACCGTTGTAATAATAAGTTCTACGCTGTTCCCATTGACAAAACTGTTGTAATGCGTTAGTTTACAACGTTTTAGAGATAACTAAACCGTTTTAATCAATGGGAAATGCGTAGTTTAAAAGATATTTAGGTGAACTCTTATTACGGGGCTTAGTTTTCACTAAGTTTCATGGGGAACTATAAGAAACCGTTGTAATAATAAGTTCTACGCTGTTCCCATTGACAAAACTGTTGTAATGCGTTAGTTTACAACGTTTTAAAGCTAACTAAACCGTTTTAATCAATGGGAAATGCGTAGTTTAAAAGATATCTAGGTGAACTCTTATTACGGGGCTTAGTTTTCACTAAGTTTCATG
Organism: Pelagia noctiluca; assembly: GCA_963924455.1. Lineage (NCBI taxonomy): Eukaryota > Metazoa > Cnidaria > Scyphozoa > Semaeostomeae > Pelagiidae > Pelagia > Pelagia noctiluca. The sequence goes on along the minus strand of CAWUPU010000226.1, from coordinate 101,421 downwards.
GGGAACTATAAGAAACCGTTGTAATAATAAGTTCTACGCTGTTCCCATTGACAAAACTGTTGTAATGCGTTAGTTTACAACGTTTTAGAGCTAACTAAACCGTTTTAATCAATGGGAAATGCGTAGTTTAAAAGATATTTAGGTGAACTCTTATTACGGGGCTTAGTTTTCACTAAGTTTCATGGGGAACTATAAGAAACCGTTGTAATAATAAGTTCTACGCTGTTCCCATTGACAAAACTATTGTAATGCGTTAGTTTACAACGTTTTAGAGCTAACTAAACCGTTTTAATCAATGGGAAATGCGTAGTTTAAAAGATATTTAGGTGAACTCTTATTACGGGGCTTAGTTTTCACTAAGTTTCATGGGGAACTATAAGAAACCGTTGTAATAATAAGTTCTACGCTGTTCCCATTGACAAAACTGTTGTAATGCGTTAGTTTACAACGTTTTAGAGCTAACTAAACCGTTTTAATCAATGGGAAATGCGTAGTTTAAAAGATATTTAGGTGAACTCTTAGGGCTTAGTTTTCACTAAGTTTCATGGGGAACTATAAGAAACCGTTGTAATAATAAGTTCTACGCTGTTCCCATTGACAAAACTGTTGTAATGCGTTAGTTTACAACGTTTTAAAGCTAACTAAACCGTTTTAATCAAAGGGAAATGCGTAGTTTAAAAGATATTTAATTTAGGTGAACTCTTATTACGGGGCTTAGTTTTCACTAAGTTTCATGGGGAACTATAAAAAACCGTTGTAATAATAAGTTCTACGCTGTTCCCATTGACAAAACTGTTGTAATGCGTTAGTTTACAACGTTTTAAAGCTAACTAAACCGTTTTAATCAATGGGAAATGCGTAGTTTAAAAGATATTTAGGTGAACTCTTATTACGGGGCTTAGTTTTCACTAAGTTTCATGGGGAACTAAAAGAAACCGTTGTAATAATAAGTTCTACGCTGTTCCCATTGACAAAACTGTTGTAATGCGTTAGTTTACAACGTTTTAAAGCTAACTAAACCGTTTTAATCAATGGGAAATGCGTAGTTTAAAAGATATTTAGGTGAACTCTTATTACGGGGCTTAGTTTTCACTAAGTTTCATGGGGAACTATAAGAAACCGTTGTAATAATAAGTTCTACGCTGTTCCCATTGACAAAACTGTTGTAATGCGTTAGTTTACAACGTTTTAAAGCTAACTAAACCGTTTTAATCAATGGGAAATGCGTAGTTTAAAAGATATTTAGGTGAACTCTTATTACGGGGCTTAGTTTTCACTAAGTTTCATGGGGAACTATAAGAAACCGTTGTAATAATAAGTTCTACGCTGTTCCCATTGACAAAACTGTTGTAATGCGTTAGTTTACAACGTTTTAAAGCTAACTAAACCGTTTTAATCAATGGGAAATGCGTAGTTTAAAAGATATTCAGGTGAACTCTTATTACGGGGCTTAGTTTTCACTAAGTTTCATGGGGAACTATAAGAAACCGTTGTAATAATAAGTTCTACGCTGTTCCCATTGACAAAACTGTTGTAATGCGTTAGTTTACAACGTTTTAAAGCTAACTAAACCGTTTTAATCAATGGGAAATGCGCAGTTTAAAAGATATTTAGGTGAACTCTTATTACGGGGCTTAGTTTTCACTAAGTTTCATGGGGAACTATAAGAAACCGTTGTAATAATAAGTTCTACGCTGTTCCCATTGACAAAACTGTTGTAATGCGTTAGTTTACAACGTTTTAAAGCTAACTAAACCGTTTTAATCAATGGGAAATGCGTAGTTTAAAAGATATTTAGGTGAACTCTTATTACGGGGCTTAGCTTTCACTAAGTTTCATGGGGAACTATAAGAAACCGTTGTAATAATAAGTTTTACGCTGTTCCCATTGACAAAACTGTTGTAATGCGTTAGTTTACAACGTTTTAAAGCTAACTAAACCGTTTTAATCAATGGGAAATGCGTAGTTTAAAAGATATTTAGGTGAACTCTTATTACGGGGCTTAGTTTTCACTAAGTTTCATGGGGAACTATAAGAAACCGTTGTAATAATAAGTTCTACGCTGTTCCCATTGACAAAACTGTTGTAATGCGTTAGTTTACAACGTTTTAAAGCTAACTAAACCGTTTTAATCAATGGGAAATGCGTAGTTTAAAAGATATTTAGGTGAACTCTTATTACGGGGCTTAGTTTTCACTAAGTTTCATGGGGAACTATAACAAAACGTTGTAATAATAAGTTCTACGCTGTTCCCATTGACAAAACTGTTGTAATGCGTTAGTTTACAACGTTTTAAAGCTAACTAAACCGTTTTAATCAATGGGAAATGCGTAGTTTAAAAGATATTTAGGTGAACTCTTATTACGGGGCTTAGTTTTCACTAAGTTTCATGGGGAACTATAAGAAACCGTTGTAATAATAAGTTCTACGCTGTTCCCATTGACAAAACTGTTGTAATGCGTTAGTTTACAACGTTTTAAAGCTAACTAAACCGTTTTAATCAATGGGAAATGCGTAGTTTAAAAGATATTTAGGTGAACTCTTATTACGGGGCTTAGTTTTCACTAAGTTTCATTGGGAACTATACGAAACCAATGTAATAATAAGTTCTACGCTGTTCCCATTGACAAAACTGTTGTAATGCGTTAGTTTACAACGTTTTAAAGCTAACTAAACCGTTTTAATCAATGGGAAATGCGTAGTTTAAAAGATATTTAGGTGAACTCTTATTACGGGGCTTAGTTTTCACTAAGTTTCATGGGGAACTATAAGAAACCGTTGTAATAATAAGTTCTACGCTGTTCCCATTGACAAAACTGTTGTAATGCGTTAGTTTACAACGTTTTAAAGCTAACTAAACCGTTTTAATCAATGGGAAATGCGTAGTTTAAAAGATATTTAGGTGAACTCTTATTACGGGGCTTAGTTTTCACTAAGTTTCATGGGGATCTATAAGAAACCGTTGTAATAATAAGTTCTACGCTGTTCCCATTGACAAAACTGTTGTAATGCGTTAGTTTACAACGTTTTAAAGCTAACTAAACCGTTTTAATCAATGGGAAATGCGTAGTTTAAAAGATATTTAGGTGAACTCTTATTACGGGGCTTAGTTTTCACTAAGTTTCATGGGGAACTATAAGAAACCGTTGTAATAATAAGTTCTACGCTGTTCCCATTGACAAAACTGTTGTAATGCGTTAGTTTACAACGTTTTAAAGCTAACTAAACCGTTTTAATCAATGGGAAATGCGTAGTTTAAAAGATATTTAGGTGAACTCTTATTACGGGGCTTAGTTTTCACTAAGTTTCATGGGGAACTATAAGAAACCGTTGTAATAATAAGTTCTACGCTGTTCCCATTGACAAAACTGTTGTAATGCGTTAGTTTACAACGTTTTAAAGCTAACTAAACCGTTTTAATCAATGGGAAATGCGTAGTTTAAAAGATATTTAGGTGAACTCTTATTACGGGGCTTAGTTTTCACTAAGTTTCATGGGGAACTATAAGAAACCGTTGTAATAATAAGTTCTACGCTGTTCCCATTGACAAAACTGTTGTAATGCGTTAGTTTACAACGTTTTAAAGCTAACTAAACCGTTTTAATCAATGGGAAATGCGTAGTTTAAAAGATATTTAGGTGAACTCTTACTACGGGGCTTAGTTTTCACTAAGTTTCATGGGGAACTATAAGAAACCGTTGTAATAATAAGTTCTACGCTGTTCCCATTGACAAAACTGTTGTAATGCGTTAGTTTACAACGTTTTAAAGCTAACTAAACCGTTTCAATCAATGGGAAATGCGTAGTTTAAAAGATATTTAGGTGAACTCATATTACGGGGCTTAGTTTTCACTAAGTTTCATGGGGAACTATAAGAAACCGTTGTAATAATAAGTTCTACGCTGTTCCCATTGACAAAACTGTTGTAATGCGTTAGTTTACAACGTTTTAAAGCTAACTAAACCGTTTTAATCAATGGGAAATGCGTAGTTTAAAAGATATTTAGGTGAACTCTTATTACGGGGCTTAGTTTTCACTAAGTTTCATGGGGAACTATAAGAAACCGTTGTAATAATAAGTTCTACGCTGTTCCCATTGACAAAACTGTTGTAATGCGTTAGTTTACAACGTTTTAAAGCTAACTAAACCGTTTTAATCAATGGGAAATGCGTAGTTTAAAAGATATTTAGGTGAACTCTTATTACGGGGCTTAGTTTTCACTAAGTTTCATGGGGAACTATAAAAAACCGTTATAATAATAAGTTCTACGCTGTTCCCATTGACAAAACTGTTGTAATGCGTTAGTTTACAACGTTTTAAAGCTAACTAAACCGTTTTAATCAATGGGAAATGCGTAGTTTAAAAGATATTTAGGTGAACTCTTATTACGGGGCTTAGTTTTCACTAAGTTTCATGGGGAACTATAAAAAACCGTTGTAATAATAAGTTCTACGCTGTTCCCATTGACAAAACTGTTGTAATGCGTTAGTTTAAAACGTTTTAAAGCTAACTAAACCGTTTTAATCAATGGGAAATGCGTAGTTTAAAAGATATTTAGGTGAACTCTTATTACGGGGATTAGTTTTCACTAAGTTTCATGGGAACTATAAGAAACCGTTGTAATAATAAGTTCTACGCTGTTCCCATTGACAAAACTGTTGTAATGCGTTAGTTTACAACGTTTTAAAGCTAACTAAACCGTTTTAATCAATGGGAAATGCGTAGTTTAAAAGATATTTAGGTGAACTCTTATTACGGGGCTTAGTTTTCACTAAGTTTCATGGGGAACTATAAGAAACCGTTGTAATAATAAGTTCTACGCTGTTCCCATTGACAAAACTGTTGTAATGCGTTAGTTTACAACGTTTTAAAGCTAACTAAACCGTTTTAATCAATTGGAAATGCGTAGTTTAAAAGATATTTAGGTGAACTCTTATTACGGGGCTTAGTTTTCACTAAGTTTCATGGGGAACTATAAGAAACCGTTGTAATAATAAGTTCTACGCTGTTCCCAATGACAAAACTGTTGTAATGCGTTAGTTTACAACGTTTTAAAGCTAACTAAACCGTTTTAATCAATGGGAAATGCGTAGTTTAAAAGATATTTAGGTGAACTCTTATTACGGGGCTTAGTTTTCACTAAGTTTCATGGGGAACTATAAGAAACCGTTGTAATAATAAGTTTTACGCTGTTCCCATTGACAAAACTGTTGTAATGCGTTAGTTTACAACGTTTTAAAGCTAACTAAACCGTTTTAATCAATGGGAAATGCGTAGTTTAAAAGATATTTAGGTGAACTCTTATCAGGGGGCTTAGTTTTCACTAAGTTTCATGGGGAACTATAAGAAACCGTTGTAATAATAAGTTCTACGCTGTTCCCATTGACAAAACTGTTGTAATGCATTAGTTTACAACGTTTTAAAGCTAACTAAACCGTTTTAATCAATGGGAAATGCGTAGTTTAAAAGATATTTAGGTGAACTCTTATTACGGGGCTTAGTTTTCACTAAGTTTCATGGGGAACTATAAGAAACCGTTGTAATAATAAGTTCTACGCTGTTCTCATTGACAAAACTGTTGTAATGCGTTAGTTTACAACGTTTTAAAGCTAACTAAACCGTTTTAATCAATGGGAAATGCGTAGTTTAAAAGATATTTAGGTGAACTCTTATTACGGGGCTTAGTTTTCACTAAGTTTCATGGGGAACTATAAGAAACCGTTGTAATAATAAGTTCTACGCTGTTCCCATTGACAAAACTGTTGTAATGCGTTAGTTTACAACGTTTTAAAGCTAACTAAACCGTTTTAATCAATGGGAAATGCGTAGTTTAAAAGATATTTAGGTGAACTCTTATTACGGGGATTATTTTTCACTAAGTTTCATGGGGAACTATAAGAAACCGTTGTAATAATAAGTTCTACGCTGTTCCCATTGACAAAACTGTTGTAATGCGTTAGTTTACAACGTTTTAAAGCTAACTAAACCGTTTTAATCAATGGGAAATGCGTAGTTTAAAAGATATTTAGGTGAACTCTTATTACGGGGCTTAGTTTTCACTAAGTTTCATGGGGAACTATAAGAAACCGTTGTAATAATAAGTTCTACGCTGTTCCCATTGACAAAACTGTTGTAATGCGTTAGTTTACAACGTTTTAAAGCTAACTAAACCGTTTTAATCAATTGGAAATGCGTAGTTTAAAAGATATTTAGGTGAACTCTTATTACGGGGCTTAGTTTTCACTAAGTTTCATGGGGAACTATAAGAAACCGTTGTAATAATAAGTTCTACGCTGTTCCCAATGACAAAACTGTTGTAATGCGTTAGTTTACAACGTTTTAAAGCTAACTAAACCGTTTTAATCAATGGGAAATGCGTAGTTTAAAAGATATTTAGGTGAACTCTTATTACGGGGCTTAGTTTTCACTAAGTTTCATGGGGAACTATAAGAAACCGTTGTAATAATAAGTTTTACGCTGTTCCCATTGACAAAACTGTTGTAATGCGTTAGTTTACAACGTTTTAAAGCTAACTAAACCGTTTTAATCAATGGGAAATGCGTAGTTTAAAAGATATTTAGGTGAACTCTTATCACGGGGCTTAGTTTTCACTAAGTTTCATGGGGAACTATAAGAAACCGTTGTAATAATAAGTTCTACGCTGTTCCCATTGACAAAACTGTTGTAATGCGTTAGTTTACAACGTTTTAAAGCTAACTAAACCGTTTTAATCAATGGGAAATGCGTAGTTTAAAAGATATTTAGGTGAACTCTTATTACGGGGCTTAGTTTTCACTAAGTTTCATGGGGAACTATAAGAAACCGTTGTAATAATAAGTTCTACGCTGTTCTCATTGACAAAACTGTTGTAATGCGTTAGTTTACAACGTTTTAAAGCTAACTAAACCGTTTTAATCAATGGGAAATGCGTAGTTTAAAAGATATTTAGGTGAACTCTTATTACGGGGCTTAGTTTTCACTAAGTTTCATGGGGAACTATAAGAAACCGTTGTAATAATAAGTTCTACGCTGTTCCCATTGACAAAACTGTTGTAATGCGTTAGTTTACAACGTTTTAAAGCTAACTAAACCGTTTTAATCAATGGGAAATGCGTAGTTTAAAAGATATTTAGGTGAACTCTTATTACGGGGCTTAGTTTTCACTAAGTTTCATGGGGAACTATAAGAAACCGTTGTAATAATAAGTTCTACGCTGTTCGCATTGACAAAACTGTTGTAATGCGTTAGTTTACAACGTTTTAAAGCTAACTAAACCGTTTTAATCAATGGGAAATGCGTAGTTTAAAAGATATTTAGGTGAACTCTTATTACGGGGCTTAGTTTTCACTAAGTTTAATGGGGAACTATAAGAAACCGTTGTAATAATAAGTTCTACGCTGTTCCCATTGACAAAACTGTTGTAATGCGTTAGTTTACAACGTTTTAAAGCTAACTAAACCGTTTTAATCAATGGGAAATGCGTAGTTTAAAAGATATTTAGGTGAACTCTTATTACGGGGCTTAGTTTTCACTAAATTTCATGGGGAACTATAAGAAACCGTTGTAATAATAAGTTCTACGCTGTTCCCATTGACAAAACTGTTGTAATGCGCTAGTTTACAACGTTTTAAAGCTAACTAAACCGTTTTAATCAATGGGAAATGAGTAATTTAAAAGATATTTAGGTGAACTCTTATTACGGGGCTTAGTTTTCACTAAGTTTCATGGGGAACTATAAGAAACCGTTGTAATAATAAGTTCTACGCTGTTCCCATTGACAAAACTGTTGTAATGCGTTAGTTTACAACGTTTTAAAGCTAACTAAACCGTTTTAATCAATGGGAAATGCGTAGTTTAAAAGATATTTAGGTGAACTCTTATTACGGGGCTTAGTTTTCACTAAGTTTCATGGGGAACTATAAGAAACCGTTGTAATAATAAGTTCTACGCTGTTCCCATTGACAAAACTGTTGTAATGCGTTAGTTTACAACGTTTTAAAGCTAACTAAACCGTTTTAATCAATGGGAAATGCGTAGTTTAAAAGATATTTAGGTGAACTCTTATTACGGGGATTAGTTTTCACTAAGTTTCATGGGGAACTATAAGAAACCGTTGTAATAATAAGTTCTACGCTGTTCCCATTGACAAAACTGTTGTAATGCGTTAGTTTACAACGTTTTAAAGCTAACTAAACCGTTTTAATCAATGGGAAATGCGTAGTTTAAAAGATATTTAGGTGAACTCTTATTACGGGGCTTAGTTTTCACTAAGTTTCATGGGGAACTATAAGAAACCGTTGTAATAATAAGTTCTACGCTGTTCCCATTGACAAAACTGTTGTAATGCGTTAGTTTACAACGTTTTAAAGCTAACTAAACCGTTTTAATCAATGGGAAATGCGTAGTTTAAAAGATATTTAGGTGAACTCTTATTACGGGGCTTAGTTTTCACTAAGTTTCATGGGGAACTATAAGAAACCGTTGTAATAATAAGTTCTACGCTGTTCCCAATGACAAAACTGTTGTAATGCGTTAGTTTACAACGTTTTAAAGCTAACTAAACCGTTTTAATCAATGGGAAATGCGTAGTTTAAAAGATATTTAGGTGAACTCTTATTACGGGGCTTAGTTTTCACTAAGTTTCATGGGGAACTATAAGAAACCGTTGTAATAATAAGTTTTACGCTGTTCCCATTGACAAAACTGTTGTAATGCGTTAGTTTACAACGTTTTAAAGCTAACTAAACCGTTTTAATCAATGGGAAATGCGTAGTTTAAAAGATATTTAGGTGAACTCTTATCACGGGGCTTAGTTTTCACTAAGTTTCATGGGGAACTATAAGAAACCGTTGTAATAATAAGTTCTACGCTGTTCCCATTGACAAAACTGTTGTAATGCGTTAGTTTACAACGTTTTAAAGCTAACTAAACCGTTTTAATCAATGGGAAATGCGTAGTTTAAAAGATATTTAGGTGAACTCTTATTACGGGGCTTAGTTTTCACTAAGTTTCATGGGGAACTATAAGAAACCGTTGTAATAATAAGTTCTACGCTGTTCTCATTGACAAAACTGTTGTAATGCGTTAGTTTACAACGTTTTAAAGCTAACTAAACCGTTTTAATCAATGGGAAATGCGTAGTTTAAAAGATATTTAGGTGAACTCTTATTACGGGGCTTAGTTTTCACTAAATTTCAAGGGGAACTATTAGAAACCGTTGTAATAATAAGTTCTACGCTGTTCCCATTGACAAAACTGTTGTAATGCGTTAGTTTACAACGTTTTAAAGCTAACTAAACCGTTTTAATCAATGGGAAATGCGTAGTTAAAAAGATATTTAGGTGAACTCTTATTACGGGGCTTAGTTTTCACTAAGTTTCATGGGGAACTATAAGAAACCGTTGTAATAATAAGTTCTACGCTGTTCCCATTGACAAAACTGTTGTAATGCGTTAGTTTACAACGTTTTAAAGCTAACTAAACCGTTTTAATCAATGGGAAATGCGTAGTTTAAAAGATATTTAGGTGAACTCTTATTACGGGGCTTAGTTTTCACTAAGTTTCATGGGGAACTATAAGAAACCGTTGTAATAATAAGTTCTACGCTGTTCCCATTGACAAAACTGTTGTAATGCGTTAGTTTACAACGTTTTAAAGCTAACTAAACCGTTTTAATCAATGGGAAATGCGTAGTTTAAAAGATATTTAGGTGAACTCTTATTACGGGGCTTAGTTTTCACTAAATTTCATGGGGAACTATAAGAAACCGTTGTAATAATAAGTTCTACGCTGTTCCCATTGACAAAACTGTTGTAATGCGCTAGTTTACAACGTTTTAAAGCTAACTAAACCGTTTTAATCAATGGGAAATGAGTAATTTAAAAGATATTTAGGTGAACTCTTATTACGGGGCTTAGTTTTCACTAAGTTTCATGGGGAACTATAAGAAACCGTTGTAATAATAAGTTCTACGCTGTTCCCATTGACAAAACTGTTGTAATGCGTTAGTTTACAACGTTTTAGAGCTAACTAAACCGTTTTAATCAATGGGAAATGCGTAGTTTAAAAGATATTTAGGTGAACTCTTATTACGGGGCTTAGTTTTCACAAAGTTTCATGGGGAACTATAAGAAACCGTTGTAATAATAAGTTCTACGCTGTTCCCATTGACAAAACTGTTGTAATGCGTTAGTTTACAACGTTTTAAAGCTAACTAAACCGTTTTAATCAATGGGAAATGCGTAGTTTAAAAGATATTTAGGTGAACTCTTATTACGGGGCTGAGTTTTCACTAAGTTTCATGGGGAACTATAAGAAACCGTTGTAATAATAAGTTCTACGCTGTTCCCATTGACAAAACTATTGTAATGCGTTAGTTTACAACGTTTTAAAGCTAACTAAACCGTTTTAATCAATGGGAAATGCGTAGTTTAAAAGATATTTAGGTGAACTCTTATTACGGGGCTTAGTTTTCACTAAGTTTCATGGGGAACTATAAGAAAACCGTTGTAATAATAAGTTCTACGCTGTTCCCATTGACAAAACTGTTGTAATGCGTTAGTTTACAACGTTTTAAAGCTAACTAAACCGTTTTAATCAATGGGAAATGCGTAGTTTAAAAGATATTTAGGTGAACTCTTATTACGGGGCTTAGTTTTCACTAAGTTTCATGGGGAACTATAAGAAACCGTTGTAATAATAAGTTCTACGCTGTTCCCATTGACAAAACTGTTGTAATGCGTTAGTTTACAACGTTTTAAAGCTAACTAAACCGTTTTAATCAATGGGAAATGCGTAGTTTAAAAGATATTTAGGTGAACTCTTATTACGGGGCTTAGTTTTCACTAAGTTTCATGGGGAACTATAAGAAACCGTTGTAATAATAAGTTCTACGCTGTTCCCATTGACAAAACTGTTGTAATGCGTTAGTTTACAACGTTTTAAAGCTAACTAAACCGTTTTAATCAATGGGAAATGCGTAGTTTAAAAGATATTTAGGTGAACTCTTATTACGGGGCTTAGTTTTCACTAAGTTTCATGGGGAACTATAAGAAACCGTTGTAATAATAAGTTCTACGCTGTTCCCATTGACAAAACTGTTGTAATGCGTTAGTTTACAACGTTTTAAAGCTAACTAAACCGTTTTAATCAATGGGAAATGCGTAGTTTAAAAGATATTTAGGTGAACTCTTATTACGGGGCTTAGTTTTCACTAAGTTTCATGGGGAACTATAAGAAACCGTTGTAATAATAAGTTCTACGCTGTTCCCATTGACAAAACTGTTGTAATGCGTTAGTTTACAACGTTTTAAAGCTAACTAAACCGTGTTTTAATCAATGGGAAATGCGTAGTTTAAAAGATATTTAGGTGAACTCTTATTGCGGGGCTTAGTTTTCACTAAGTTTCATGGGGAACTATAAGAAACCGTTGTAATAATAAGTTCTACGCTGTTCCCATTGACAAAACTGTTGTAATGCGTTAGTTTACAACGTTTTAAAGCTAACTAAACCGTTTTAATCAATGGGAAATGCGTAGTTTAAAAGATATTTAGGTGAACTCTTATTACGGGGCTTAGTTTTCACTAAGTTTCATGAAGAACTTTAAGAAACCGTTGTAATGATAAGTTCTACGCTGTTCCCATTGACAAAACTGTTGTAATGCGTTAGTTTACAACGTTTTAAAGCTAACTAAACCGTTTATCAATGGGAAATGCGTAGTTTAAAAGATATTTTGGTGAACTCTTATTACGGGGCTTAGTTTTCACTAAGTTTCATGGGGAACTATAAGAAACCGTTGTAATAATAAGTTCTACGCTGTTCCCATTGACAAAACTGTTGTAATGCGTTAGTTTACAACGTTTTAAAGCTAACTAAACCGTTTTAATCAATGGGAAATGCGTAGTTTAAAAGATATTTAGGTGAACTCTTATTACGGGGCTTAGTTTTCACTAAGTTTCATGGGGAACTATAAGAAACCGTTGTAATAATAAGTTCTACGCTGTTCCCATTGACAAAACTGTTGTAATGCGTTAGTTTACAACGTTTTAAAGCTAACTAAACCGTTTTAATCAAAGGGAAATGCGTAGTTTAAAAGATATTTAGGTGAACTCTTATTACGGGGCTTAGTTTTCACTAAGTTTCATGGGGAACTATAAGAAACCGTTGTAATAATAAGTTCTACGCTGTTCCCATTGACAAAACTGTTGTAATGCGTTAGTTTACAACGTTTTAAAGCTAACTAAACCGTTTTAATCAATGGGAAATGCGTAGTTTAAAAGATATTTAGGTGAACTCTTATTACGGGGCTTAGTTTTCACTAAGTTTCATGGGGAACTATAAGAAACCGTTGTAATAATAAGTTCTACGCTGTTCCCATTGACAAAACTGTTGTAATGCGTTAGTTTACAACGTTTTAAAGCTAACTAAACCGTTTTAATCAATGGGAAATGCGTAGTTTAAAAGATATTTAGGTGAACTCTTATTACGGGGCTTAGTTTTCACTAAGTTTCATGGGGAACTATAAGAAACCGTTGTAATAATAAGTTCTACGCTGTTCCCATTGACAAAACTGTTGTAATGCGTTAGTTTACAACGTTTTAAAGCTAACTAAACCGTTTTAATCAATGGGAAATGCGTAGTTTAAAAGATATTTAGGTGAACTCTTATTACGGGGCTTAGTTTTCACTAAGTTTCATGGGGAACTATAAGAAACCGTTGTAATAATAAGTTCTACGCTGTTCCCATTGACAAAACTGTTGTAATGCGTTAGTTTACAACGTTTTAAAGCTAACTAAACCGTTTTAATCAATGGGAAATGCGTAGTTTAAAAGATATTTAGGTGAACTCTTATTACGGGGCTTAGTTTTCACTAAGTTTCATGGGGAACTATAAGAAACCGTTGTAATAATAAGTTCTACGCTGTTCCCATTGACAAAACTGTTGTAATGCGTTAGTTTACAACGTTTTAAAGCTAACTAAACCGTTTTAATCAATGGGAAATGCGTAGTTTAAAAGATATTTAGGTGAACTCTTATTACGGGGCTTAGTTTTCACTAAGTTTCATGGGGAACTATAAGAAACCGTTGTAATAATAAGTTCTACGCTGTTCCCATTGACAAAACTGTTGTAATGCGTTAGTTTACAACGTTTTAAAGCTAACTAAACCGTTTTAATCAATGGGAAATGCGTAGTTTAAAAGATATTTAGGTGAACTCTTATTACGGGGCTTAGTTTTCACTAAGTTTCATGGGGAACTATAAGAAACCGTTGTAATAATAAGTTCTACGCTGTTCCCATTGACAAAACTGTTGTAATGCGTTAGTTTACAACGTTTTAAAGCTAACTAAACCGTTTTAATCAATGGGAAATGCGTAGTTTAAAAGATATTTAGGTGAACTCTTATTACGGGGCTTAGTTTTCACTAAGTTTCATGGGGAACTATAAGAAACCGTTGTAATAATAAGTTCTACGCTGTTCCCATTGACAAAACTGTTGTAATGCGTTAGTTTACAACGTTTTAAAGCTAACTAAACCGTTTTAATCAATGGGAAATGCGTAGTTTAAAAGATATTTAGGTGAACTCTTATTACGGGGCTTAGTTTTCACTAAGTTTCATGGGGAACTATAAGAAACCGTTGTAATAATAAGTTCTACGCTGTTCCCATTGACAAAACTGTTGTAATGCGTTAGTTTACAACGTTTTAAAGCTAACTAAACCGTTTTAATCAATGGGAAATGCGTAGTTTAAAAGATATTTAGGTGAACTCTTATTACGGGGCTTAGTTTTCACTAAGTTTCATGGGGAACTATAAGAAACCGTTGTAATAATAAGTTCTACGCTGTTCCCATTGACAAAACTGTTGTAATGCGTTAGTTTACAACGTTTTAAAGCTAACTAAACCGTTTTAATCAATGGGAAATGCGTAGTTTAAAAGATATTTAGGTGAACTCTTATTACGGGGCTTAGTTTTCACTAAGTTTCATGGGGAACTATAAGAAACCGTTGTAATAATAAGTTCTACGCTGTTCCCATTGACAAAACTGTTGTAATGCGTTAGTTTACAACGTTTTAAAGCTAACTAAACCGTTTTAATCAATGGGAAATGCGTAGTTTAAAAGATATTTAGGTGAACTCTTATTACGGGGCTTAGTTTTCACTAAGTTTCATGGGGAACTATAAGAAACCGTTGTAATAATAAGTTCTACGCTGTTCCCATTGACAAAACTGTTGTAATGCGTTAGTTTACAACGTTTTAAAGCTAACTAAACCGTTTTAATCAATGGGAAATGCGTAGTTTAAAAGATATTTAGGTGAACTCTTATTACGGGGCTTAGTTTTCACTAAGTTTCATGGGGAACTATAAGAAACCGTTGTAATAATAAGTTCTACGCTGTTCCCATTGACAAAACTGTTGTAATGCGTTAGTTTACAACGTTTTAAAGCTAACTAAACCGTTTTAATCAATGGGAAATGCGTAGTTTAAAAGATATTTAGGTGAACTCTTATTACGGGGCTTAGTTTTCACTAAGTTTCATGGGGAACTATAAGAAACCGTTGTAATAATAAGTTCTACGCTGTTCCCATTGACAAAACTGTTGTAATGCGTTAGTTTACAACGTTTTAAAGCTAACTAAACCGTTTTAATCAATGGGAAATGCGTAGTTTAAAAGATATTTAGGTGAACTCTTATTACGGGGCTTAGTTTTCACTAAGTTTCATGGGGAACTATAAGAAACCGTTGTAATAATAAGTTCTACGCTGTTCCCATTGACAAAACTGTTGTAATGCGTTAGTTTACAACGTTTTAAAGCTAACTAAACCGTTTTAATCAATGGGAAATGCGTAGTTTAAAAGATATTTAGGTGAACTCTTATTACGGGGCTTAGTTTTCACTAAGTTTCATGGGGAACTATAAGAAACCGTTGTAATAATAAGTTCTACGCTGTTCCCATTGACAAAACTGTTGTAATGCGTTAGTTTACAACGTTTTAAAGCTAACTAAACCGTTTTAATCAATGGGAAATGCGTAGTTTAAAAGATATTTAGGTGAACTCTTATTACGGGGCTTAGTTTTCACTAAGTTTCATGGGGAACTATAAGAAACCGTTGTAATAATAAGTTCTACGCTGTTCCCATTGACAAAACTGTTGTAATGCGTTAGTTTACAACGTTTTAAAGCTAACTAAACCGTTTTAATCAATGGGAAATGCGTAGTTTAAAAGATATTTAGGTGAACTCTTATTACGGGGCTTAGTTTTCACTAAGTTTCATGGGGAACTATAAGAAACCGTTGTAATAATAAGTTCTACGCTGTTCCCATTGACAAAACTGTTGTAATGCGTTAGTTTACAACGTTTTAAAGCTAACTAAACCGTTTTAATCAATGGGAAATGCGTAGTTTAAAAGATATTTAGGTGAACTCTTATTACGGGGCTTAGTTTTCACTAAGTTTCATGGGGAACTATAAGAAACCGTTGTAATAATAAGTTCTACGCTGTTCCCATTGACAAAACTGTTGTAATGCGTTAGTTTACAACGTTTTAAAGCTAACTAAACCGTTTTAATCAATGGGAAATGCGTAGTTTAAAAGATATTTAGGTGAACTCTTATTACGGGGCTTAGTTTTCACTAAGTTTCATGGGGAACTATAAGAAACCGTTGTAATAATAAGTTCTACGCTGTTCCCATTGACAAAACTGTTGTAATGCGTTAGTTTACAACGTTTTAAAGCTAACTAAACCGTTTTAATCAATGGGAAATGCGTAGTTTAAAAGATATTTAGGTGAACTCTTATTACGGGGCTTAGTTTTCACTAAGTTTCATGGGGAACTATAAGAAACCGTTGTAATAATAAGTTCTACGCTGTTCCCATTGACAAAACTGTTGTAATGCGTTAGTTTACAACGTTTTAAAGCTAACTAAACCGTTTTAATCAATGGGAAATGCGTAGTTTAAAAGATATTTAGGTGAACTCTTATTACGGGGCTTAGTTTTCACTAAGTTTCATGGGGAACTATAAGAAACCGTTGTAATAATAAGTTCTACGCTGTTCCCATTGACAAAACTGTTGTAATGCGTTAGTTTACA
Organism: Pelagia noctiluca; assembly: GCA_963924455.1. Taxonomy (NCBI): domain Eukaryota; kingdom Metazoa; phylum Cnidaria; class Scyphozoa; order Semaeostomeae; family Pelagiidae; genus Pelagia; species Pelagia noctiluca. Next base: position 85,334 of record CAWUPU010000226.1, on the reverse strand, counting down.
ACGTTTTAAAGCTAACTAAACCGTTTTAATCAATGGGAAATGCGTAGTTTAAAAGATATTTAGGTGAACTCTTATTACGGGGCTTAGTTTTCACTAAGTTTCATGGGGAACTATAAGAAACCGTTGTAATAATAAGTTCTACGCTGTTCCCATTGACAAAACTGTTGTAATGCGTTAGTTTACAACGTTTTAAAGCTAACTAAACCGTTTTAATCAATGGGAAATGCGTAGTTTAAAAGATATTTAGGTGAACTCTTATTACGGGGCTTAGTTTTCACTAAGTTTCATGGGGAACTATAAGAAACCGTTGTAATAATAAGTTCTACGCTGTTCCCATTGACAAAACTGTTGTAATGCGTTAGTTTACAACGTTTTAAAGCTAACTAAACCGTTTTAATCAATGGGAAATGCGTAGTTTAAAAGATATTTAGGTGAACTCTTATTACGGGGCTTAGTTTTCACTAAGTTTCATGGGGAACTATAAGAAACCGTTGTAATAATAAGTTCTACGCTGTTCCCATTGACAAAACTGTTGTAATGCGTTAGTTTACAACGTTTTAAAGCTAACTAAACCGTTTTAATCAATGGGAAATGCGTAGTTTAAAAGATATTTAGGTGAACTCTTATTACGGGGCTTAGTTTTCACTAAGTTTCATGGGGAACTATAAGAAACCGTTGTAATAATAAGTTCTACGCTGTTCCCATTGACAAAACTGTTGTAATGCGTTAGTTTACAACGTTTTAAAGCTAACTAAACCGTTTTAATCAATGGGAAATGCGTAGTTTAAAAGATATTTAGGTGAACTCTTATTACGGGGCTTAGTTTTCACTAAGTTTCATGGGGAACTATAAGAAACCGTTGTAATAATAAGTTCTACGCTGTTCCCATTGACAAAACTGTTGTAATGCGTTAGTTTACAACGTTTTAAAGCTAACTAAACCGTTTTAATCAATGGGAAATGCGTAGTTTAAAAGATATTTAGGTGAACTCTTATTACGGGGCTTAGTTTTCACTAAGTTTCATGGGGAACTATAAGAAACCGTTGTAATAATAAGTTCTACGCTGTTCCCATTGACAAAACTGTTGTAATGCGTTAGTTTACAACGTTTTAAAGCTAACTAAACCGTTTTAATCAATGGGAAATGCGTAGTTTAAAAGATATTTAGGTGAACTCTTATTACGGGGCTTAGTTTTCACTAAGTTTCATGGGGAACTATAAGAAACCGTTGTAATAATAAGTTCTACGCTGTTCCCATTGACAAAACTGTTGTAATGCGTTAGTTTACAACGTTTTAAAGCTAACTAAACCGTTTTAATCAATGGGAAATGCGTAGTTTAAAAGATATTTAGGTGAACTCTTATTACGGGGCTTAGTTTTCACTAAGTTTCATGGGGAACTATAAGAAACCGTTGTAATAATAAGTTCTACGCTGTTCCCATTGACAAAACTGTTGTAATGCGTTAGTTTACAACGTTTTAAAGCTAACTAAACCGTTTTAATCAATGGGAAATGCGTAGTTTAAAAGATATTTAGGTGAACTCTTATTACGGGGCTTAGTTTTCACTAAGTTTCATGGGGAACTATAAGAAACCGTTGTAATAATAAGTTCTACGCTGTTCCCATTGACAAAACTGTTGTAATGCGTTAGTTTACAACGTTTTAAAGCTAACTAAACCGTTTTAATCAATGGGAAATGCGTAGTTTAAAAGATATTTAGGTGAACTCTTATTACGGGGCTTAGTTTTCACTAAGTTTCATGGGGAACTATAAGAAACCGTTGTAATAATAAGTTCTACGCTGTTCCCATTGACAAAACTGTTGTAATGCGTTAGTTTACAACGTTTTAAAGCTAACTAAACCGTTTTAATCAATGGGAAATGCGTAGTTTAAAAGATATTTAGGTGAACTCTTATTACGGGGCTTAGTTTTCACTAAGTTTCATGGGGAACTATAAGAAACCGTTGTAATAATAAGTTCTACGCTGTTCCCATTGACAAAACTGTTGTAATGCGTTAGTTTACAACGTTTTAAAGCTAACTAAACCGTTTTAATCAATGGGAAATGCGTAGTTTAAAAGATATTTAGGTGAACTCTTATTACGGGGCTTAGTTTTCACTAAGTTTCATGGGGAACTATAAGAAACCGTTGTAATAATAAGTTCTACGCTGTTCCCATTGACAAAACTGTTGTAATGCGTTAGTTTACAACGTTTTAAAGCTAACTAAACCGTTTTAATCAATGGGAAATGCGTAGTTTAAAAGATATTTAGGTGAACTCTTATTACGGGGCTTAGTTTTCACTAAGTTTCATGGGGAACTATAAGAAACCGTTGTAATAATAAGTTCTACGCTGTTCCCATTGACAAAACTGTTGTAATGCGTTAGTTTACAACGTTTTAAAGCTAACTAAACCGTTTTAATCAATGGGAAATGCGTAGTTTAAAAGATATTTAGGTGAACTCTTATTACGGGGCTTAGTTTTCACTAAGTTTCATGGGGAACTATAAGAAACCGTTGTAATAATAAGTTCTACGCTGTTCCCATTGACAAAACTGTTGTAATGCGTTAGTTTACAACGTTTTAAAGCTAACTAAACCGTTTTAATCAATGGGAAATGCGTAGTTTAAAAGATATTTAGGTGAACTCTTATTACGGGGCTTAGTTTTCACTAAGTTTCATGGGGAACTATAAGAAACCGTTGTAATAATAAGTTCTACGCTGTTCCCATTGACAAAACTGTTGTAATGCGTTAGTTTACAACGTTTTAAAGCTAACTAAACCGTTTTAATCAATGGGAAATGCGTAGTTTAAAAGATATTTAGGTGAACTCTTATTACGGGGCTTAGTTTTCACTAAGTTTCATGGGGAACTATAAGAAACCGTTGTAATAATAAGTTCTACGCTGTTCCCATTGACAAAACTGTTGTAATGCGTTAGTTTACAACGTTTTAAAGCTAACTAAACCGTTTTAATCAATGGGAAATGCGTAGTTTAAAAGATATTTAGGTGAACTCTTATTACGGGGCTTAGTTTTCACTAAGTTTCATGGGGAACTATAAGAAACCGTTGTAATAATAAGTTCTACGCTGTTCCCATTGACAAAACTGTTGTAATGCGTTAGTTTACAACGTTTTAAAGCTAACTAAACCGTTTTAATCAATGGGAAATGCGTAGTTTAAAAGATATTTAGGTGAACTCTTATTACGGGGCTTAGTTTTCACTAAGTTTCATGGGGAACTATAAGAAACCGTTGTAATAATAAGTTCTACGCTGTTCCCATTGACAAAACTGTTGTAATGCGTTAGTTTACAACGTTTTAAAGCTAACTAAACCGTTTTAATCAATGGGAAATGCGTAGTTTAAAAGATATTTAGGTGAACTCTTATTACGGGGCTTAGTTTTCACTAAGTTTCATGGGGAACTATAAGAAACCGTTGTAATAATAAGTTCTACGCTGTTCCCATTGACAAAACTGTTGTAATGCGTTAGTTTACAACGTTTTAAAGCTAACTAAACCGTTTTAATCAATGGGAAATGCGTAGTTTAAAAGATATTTAGGTGAACTCTTATTACGGGGCTTAGTTTTCACTAAGTTTCATGGGGAACTATAAGAAACCGTTGTAATAATAAGTTCTACGCTGTTCCCATTGACAAAACTGTTGTAATGCGTTAGTTTACAACGTTTTAAAGCTAACTAAACCGTTTTAATCAATGGGAAATGCGTAGTTTAAAAGATATTTAGGTGAACTCTTATTACGGGGCTTAGTTTTCACTAAGTTTCATGGGGAACTATAAGAAACCGTTGTAATAATAAGTTCTACGCTGTTCCCATTGACAAAACTGTTGTAATGCGTTAGTTTACAACGTTTTAAAGCTAACTAAACCGTTTTAATCAATGGGAAATGCGTAGTTTAAAAGATATTTAGGTGAACTCTTATTACGGGGCTTAGTTTTCACTAAGTTTCATGGGGAACTATAAGAAACCGTTGTAATAATAAGTTCTACGCTGTTCCCATTGACAAAACTGTTGTAATGCGTTAGTTTACAACGTTTTAAAGCTAACTAAACCGTTTTAATCAATGGGAAATGCGTAGTTTAAAAGATATTTAGGTGAACTCTTATTACGGGGCTTAGTTTTCACTAAGTTTCATGGGGAACTATAAGAAACCGTTGTAATAATAAGTTCTACGCTGTTCCCATTGACAAAACTGTTGTAATGCGTTAGTTTACAACGTTTTAAAGCTAACTAAACCGTTTTAATCAATGGGAAATGCGTAGTTTAAAAGATATTTAGGTGAACTCTTATTACGGGGCTTAGTTTTCACTAAGTTTCATGGGGAACTATAAGAAACCGTTGTAATAATAAGTTCTACGCTGTTCCCATTGACAAAACTGTTGTAATGCGTTAGTTTACAACGTTTTAAAGCTAACTAAACCGTTTTAATCAATGGGAAATGCGTAGTTTAAAAGATATTTAGGTGAACTCTTATTACGGGGCTTAGTTTTCACTAAGTTTCATGGGGAACTATAAGAAACCGTTGTAATAATAAGTTCTACGCTGTTCCCATTGACAAAACTGTTGTAATGCGTTAGTTTACAACGTTTTAAAGCTAACTAAACCGTTTTAATCAATGGGAAATGCGTAGTTTAAAAGATATTTAGGTGAACTCTTATTACGGGGCTTAGTTTTCACTAAGTTTCATGGGGAACTATAAGAAACCGTTGTAATAATAAGTTCTACGCTGTTCCCATTGACAAAACTGTTGTAATGCGTTAGTTTACAACGTTTTAAAGCTAACTAAACCGTTTTAATCAATGGGAAATGCGTAGTTTAAAAGATATTTAGGTGAACTCTTATTACGGGGCTTAGTTTTCACTAAGTTTCATGGGGAACTATAAGAAACCGTTGTAATAATAAGTTCTACGCTGTTCCCATTGACAAAACTGTTGTAATGCGTTAGTTTACAACGTTTTAAAGCTAACTAAACCGTTTTAATCAATGGGAAATGCGTAGTTTAAAAGATATTTAGGTGAACTCTTATTACGGGGCTTAGTTTTCACTAAGTTTCATGGGGAACTATAAGAAACCGTTGTAATAATAAGTTCTACGCTGTTCCCATTGACAAAACTGTTGTAATGCGTTAGTTTACAACGTTTTAAAGCTAACTAAACCGTTTTAATCAATGGGAAATGCGTAGTTTAAAAGATATTTAGGTGAACTCTTATTACGGGGCTTAGTTTTCACTAAGTTTCATGGGGAACTATAAGAAACCGTTGTAATAATAAGTTCTACGCTGTTCCCATTGACAAAACTGTTGTAATGCGTTAGTTTACAACGTTTTAAAGCTAACTAAACCGTTTTAATCAATGGGAAATGCGTAGTTTAAAAGATATTTAGGTGAACTCTTATTACGGGGCTTAGTTTTCACTAAGTTTCATGGGGAACTATAAGAAACCGTTGTAATAATAAGTTCTACGCTGTTCCCATTGACAAAACTGTTGTAATGCGTTAGTTTACAACGTTTTAAAGCTAACTAAACCGTTTTAATCAATGGGAAATGCGTAGTTTAAAAGATATTTAGGTGAACTCTTATTACGGGGCTTAGTTTTCACTAAGTTTCATGGGGAACTATAAGAAACCGTTGTAATAATAAGTTCTACGCTGTTCCCATTGACAAAACTGTTGTAATGCGTTAGTTTACAACGTTTTAAAGCTAACTAAACCGTTTTAATCAATGGGAAATGCGTAGTTTAAAAGATATTTAGGTGAACTCTTATTACGGGGCTTAGTTTTCACTAAGTTTCATGGGGAACTATAAGAAACCGTTGTAATAATAAGTTCTACGCTGTTCCCATTGACAAAACTGTTGTAATGCGTTAGTTTACAACGTTTTAAAGCTAACTAAACCGTTTTAATCAATGGGAAATGCGTAGTTTAAAAGATATTTAGGTGAACTCTTATTACGGGGCTTAGTTTTCACTAAGTTTCATGGGGAACTATAAGAAACCGTTGTAATAATAAGTTCTACGCTGTTCCCATTGACAAAACTGTTGTAATGCGTTAGTTTACAACGTTTTAAAGCTAACTAAACCGTTTTAATCAATGGGAAATGCGTAGTTTAAAAGATATTTAGGTGAACTCTTATTACGGGGCTTAGTTTTCACTAAGTTTCATGGGGAACTATAAGAAACCGTTGTAATAATAAGTTCTACGCTGTTCCCATTGACAAAACTGTTGTAATGCGTTAGTTTACAACGTTTTAAAGCTAACTAAACCGTTTTAATCAATGGGAAATGCGTAGTTTAAAAGATATTTAGGTGAACTCTTATTACGGGGCTTAGTTTTCACTAAGTTTCATGGGGAACTATAAGAAACCGTTGTAATAATAAGTTCTACGCTGTTCCCATTGACAAAACTGTTGTAATGCGTTAGTTTACAACGTTTTAAAGCTAACTAAACCGTTTTAATCAATGGGAAATGCGTAGTTTAAAAGATATTTAGGTGAACTCTTATTACGGGGCTTAGTTTTCACTAAGTTTCATGGGGAACTATAAGAAACCGTTGTAATAATAAGTTCTACGCTGTTCCCATTGACAAAACTGTTGTAATGCGTTAGTTTACAACGTTTTAAAGCTAACTAAACCGTTTTAATCAATGGGAAATGCGTAGTTTAAAAGATATTTAGGTGAACTCTTATTACGGGGCTTAGTTTTCACTAAGTTTCATGGGGAACTATAAGAAACCGTTGTAATAATAAGTTCTACGCTGTTCCCATTGACAAAACTGTTGTAATGCGTTAGTTTACAACGTTTTAAAGCTAACTAAACCGTTTTAATCAATGGGAAATGCGTAGTTTAAAAGATATTTAGGTGAACTCTTATTACGGGGCTTAGTTTTCACTAAGTTTCATGGGGAACTATAAGAAACCGTTGTAATAATAAGTTCTACGCTGTTCCCATTGACAAAACTGTTGTAATGCGTTAGTTTACAACGTTTTAAAGCTAACTAAACCGTTTTAATCAATGGGAAATGCGTAGTTTAAAAGATATTTAGGTGAACTCTTATTACGGGGCTTAGTTTTCACTAAGTTTCATGGGGAACTATAAGAAACCGTTGTAATAATAAGTTCTACGCTGTTCCCATTGACAAAACTGTTGTAATGCGTTAGTTTACAACGTTTTAAAGCTAACTAAACCGTTTTAATCAATGGGAAATGCGTAGTTTAAAAGATATTTAGGTGAACTCTTATTACGGGGCTTAGTTTTCACTAAGTTTCATGGGGAACTATAAGAAACCGTTGTAATAATAAGTTCTACGCTGTTCCCATTGACAAAACTGTTGTAATGCGTTAGTTTACAACGTTTTAAAGCTAACTAAACCGTTTTAATCAATGGGAAATGCGTAGTTTAAAAGATATTTAGGTGAACTCTTATTACGGGGCTTAGTTTTCACTAAGTTTCATGGGGAACTATAAGAAACCGTTGTAATAATAAGTTCTACGCTGTTCCCATTGACAAAACTGTTGTAATGCGTTAGTTTACAACGTTTTAAAGCTAACTAAACCGTTTTAATCAATGGGAAATGCGTAGTTTAAAAGATATTTAGGTGAACTCTTATTACGGGGCTTAGTTTTCACTAAGTTTCATGGGGAACTATAAGAAACCGTTGTAATAATAAGTTCTACGCTGTTCCCATTGACAAAACTGTTGTAATGCGTTAGTTTACAACGTTTTAAAGCTAACTAAACCGTTTTAATCAATGGGAAATGCGTAGTTTAAAAGATATTTAGGTGAACTCTTATTACGGGGCTTAGTTTTCACTAAGTTTCATGGGGAACTATAAGAAACCGTTGTAATAATAAGTTCTACGCTGTTCCCATTGACAAAACTGTTGTAATGCGTTAGTTTACAACGTTTTAAAGCTAACTAAACCGTTTTAATCAATGGGAAATGCGTAGTTTAAAAGATATTTAGGTGAACTCTTATTACGGGGCTTAGTTTTCACTAAGTTTCATGGGGAACTATAAGAAACCGTTGTAATAATAAGTTCTACGCTGTTCCCATTGACAAAACTGTTGTAATGCGTTAGTTTACAACGTTTTAAAGCTAACTAAACCGTTTTAATCAATGGGAAATGCGTAGTTTAAAAGATATTTAGGTGAACTCTTATTACGGGGCTTAGTTTTCACTAAGTTTCATGGGGAACTATAAGAAACCGTTGTAATAATAAGTTCTACGCTGTTCCCATTGACAAAACTGTTGTAATGCGTTAGTTTACAACGTTTTAAAGCTAACTAAACCGTTTTAATCAATGGGAAATGCGTAGTTTAAAAGATATTTAGGTGAACTCTTATTACGGGGCTTAGTTTTCACTAAGTTTCATGGGGAACTATAAGAAACCGTTGTAATAATAAGTTCTACGCTGTTCCCATTGACAAAACTGTTGTAATGCGTTAGTTTACAACGTTTTAAAGCTAACTAAACCGTTTTAATCAATGGGAAATGCGTAGTTTAAAAGATATTTAGGTGAACTCTTATTACGGGGCTTAGTTTTCACTAAGTTTCATGGGGAACTATAAGAAACCGTTGTAATAATAAGTTCTACGCTGTTCCCATTGACAAAACTGTTGTAATGCGTTAGTTTACAACGTTTTAAAGCTAACTAAACCGTTTTAATCAATGGGAAATGCGTAGTTTAAAAGATATTTAGGTGAACTCTTATTACGGGGCTTAGTTTTCACTAAGTTTCATGGGGAACTATAAGAAACCGTTGTAATAATAAGTTCTACGCTGTTCCCATTGACAAAACTGTTGTAATGCGTTAGTTTACAACGTTTTAAAGCTAACTAAACCGTTTTAATCAATGGGAAATGCGTAGTTTAAAAGATATTTAGGTGAACTCTTATTACGGGGCTTAGTTTTCACTAAGTTTCATGGGGAACTATAAGAAACCGTTGTAATAATAAGTTCTACGCTGTTCCCATTGACAAAACTGTTGTAATGCGTTAGTTTACAACGTTTTAAAGCTAACTAAACCGTTTTAATCAATGGGAAATGCGTAGTTTAAAAGATATTTAGGTGAACTCTTATTACGGGGCTTAGTTTTCACTAAGTTTCATGGGGAACTATAAGAAACCGTTGTAATAATAAGTTCTACGCTGTTCCCATTGACAAAACTGTTGTAATGCGTTAGTTTACAACGTTTTAAAGCTAACTAAACCGTTTTAATCAATGGGAAATGCGTAGTTTAAAAGATATTTAGGTGAACTCTTATTACGGGGCTTAGTTTTCACTAAGTTTCATGGGGAACTATAAGAAACCGTTGTAATAATAAGTTCTACGCTGTTCCCATTGACAAAACTGTTGTAATGCGTTAGTTTACAACGTTTTAAAGCTAACTAAACCGTTTTAATCAATGGGAAATGCGTAGTTTAAAAGATATTTAGGTGAACTCTTATTACGGGGCTTAGTTTTCACTAAGTTTCATGGGGAACTATAAGAAACCGTTGTAATAATAAGTTCTACGCTGTTCCCATTGACAAAACTGTTGTAATGCGTTAGTTTACAACGTTTTAAAGCTAACTAAACCGTTTTAATCAATGGGAAATGCGTAGTTTAAAAGATATTTAGGTGAACTCTTATTACGGGGCTTAGTTTTCACTAAGTTTCATGGGGAACTATAAGAAACCGTTGTAATAATAAGTTCTACGCTGTTCCCATTGACAAAACTGTTGTAATGCGTTAGTTTACAACGTTTTAAAGCTAACTAAACCGTTTTAATCAATGGGAAATGCGTAGTTTAAAAGATATTTAGGTGAACTCTTATTACGGGGCTTAGTTTTCACTAAGTTTCATGGGGAACTATAAGAAACCGTTGTAATAATAAGTTCTACGCTGTTCCCATTGACAAAACTGTTGTAATGCGTTAGTTTACAACGTTTTAAAGCTAACTAAACCGTTTTAATCAATGGGAAATGCGTAGTTTAAAAGATATTTAGGTGAACTCTTATTACGGGGCTTAGTTTTCACTAAGTTTCATGGGGAACTATAAGAAACCGTTGTAATAATAAGTTCTACGCTGTTCCCATTGACAAAACTGTTGTAATGCGTTAGTTTACAACGTTTTAAAGCTAACTAAACCGTTTTAATCAATGGGAAATGCGTAGTTTAAAAGATATTTAGGTGAACTCTTATTACGGGGCTTAGTTTTCACTAAGTTTCATGGGGAACTATAAGAAACCGTTGTAATAATAAGTTCTACGCTGTTCCCATTGACAAAACTGTTGTAATGCGTTAGTTTACAACGTTTTAAAGCTAACTAAACCGTTTTAATCAATGGGAAATGCGTAGTTTAAAAGATATTTAGGTGAACTCTTATTACGGGGCTTAGTTTTCACTAAGTTTCATGGGGAACTATAAGAAACCGTTGTAATAATAAGTTCTACGCTGTTCCCATTGACAAAACTGTTGTAATGCGTTAGTTTACAACGTTTTAAAGCTAACTAAACCGTTTTAATCAATGGGAAATGCGTAGTTTAAAAGATATTTAGGTGAACTCTTATTACGGGGCTTAGTTTTCACTAAGTTTCATGGGGAACTATAAGAAACCGTTGTAATAATAAGTTCTACGCTGTTCCCATTGACAAAACTGTTGTAATGCGTTAGTTTACAACGTTTTAAAGCTAACTAAACCGTTTTAATCAATGGGAAATGCGTAGTTTAAAAGATATTTAGGTGAACTCTTATTACGGGGCTTAGTTTTCACTAAGTTTCATGGGGAACTATAAGAAACCGTTGTAATAATAAGTTCTACGCTGTTCCCATTGACAAAACTGTTGTAATGCGTTAGTTTACAACGTTTTAAAGCTAACTAAACCGTTTTAATCAATGGGAAATGCGTAGTTTAAAAGATATTTAGGTGAACTCTTATTACGGGGCTTAGTTTTCACTAAGTTTCATGGGGAACTATAAGAAACCGTTGTAATAATAAGTTCTACGCTGTTCCCATTGACAAAACTGTTGTAATGCGTTAGTTTACAACGTTTTAAAGCTAACTAAACCGTTTTAATCAATGGGAAATGCGTAGTTTAAAAGATATTTAGGTGAACTCTTATTACGGGGCTTAGTTTTCACTAAGTTTCATGGGGAACTATAAGAAACCGTTGTAATAATAAGTTCTACGCTGTTCCCATTGACAAAACTGTTGTAATGCGTTAGTTTACAACGTTTTAAAGCTAACTAAACCGTTTTAATCAATGGGAAATGCGTAGTTTAAAAGATATTTAGGTGAACTCTTATTACGGGGCTTAGTTTTCACTAAGTTTCATGGGGAACTATAAGAAACCGTTGTAATAATAAGTTCTACGCTGTTCCCATTGACAAAACTGTTGTAATGCGTTAGTTTACAACGTTTTAAAGCTAACTAAACCGTTTTAATCAATGGGAAATGCGTAGTTTAAAAGATATTTGGTGAACTCTTATTACGGGGCTTAGTTTTCACTAAGTTTCATGGGGAACTATAAGAAACCGTTGTAATAATAAGTTCTACGCTGTTCCCATTGACAAAACTGTTGTAATGCGTTAGTTTACAACGTTTTAAAGCTAACTAAACCGTTTTAATCAATGGGAAATGCGTAGTTTAAAAGATATTTAGGTGAACTCTTATTACGGGGCTTAGTTTTCACTAAGTTTCATGGGGAACTATAAGAAACCGTTGTAATAATAAGTTCTACGCTGTTCCCATTGACAAAACTGTTGTAATGCGTTAGTTTACAACGTTTTAAAGCTAACTAAACCGTTTTAATCAATGGGAAATGCGTAGTTTAAAAGATATTTAGGTGAACTCTTATTACGGGGCTTAGTTTTCACTAAGTTTCATGGGGAACTATAAGAAACCGTTGTAATAATAAGTTCTACGCTGTTCCCATTGACAAAACTGTTGTAATGCGTTAGTTTACAACGTTTTAAAGCTAACTAAACCGTTTTAATCAATGGGAAATGCGTAGTTTAAAAGATATTTAGGTGAACTCTTATTACGGGGCTTAGTTTTCACTAAGTTTCATGGGGAACTATAAGAAACCGTTGTAATAATAAGTTCTACGCTGTTCCCATTGACAAAACTGTTGTAATGCGTTAGTTTACAACGTTTTAAAGCTAACTAAACCGTTTTAATCAATGGGAAATGCGTAGTTTAAAAGATATTTAGGTGAACTCTTATTACGGGGCTTAGTTTTCACTAAGTTTCATGGGGAACTATAAGAAACCGTTGTAATAATAAGTTCTACGCTGTTCCCATTGACAAAACTGTTGTAATGCGTTAGTTTACAACGTTTTAAAGCTAACTAAACCGTTTTAATCAATGGGAAATGCGTAGTTTAAAAGATATTTAGGTGAACTCTTATTACGGGGCTTAGTTTTCACTAAGTTTCATGGGGAACTATAAGAAACCGTTGTAATAATAAGTTCTACGCTGTTCCCATTGACAAAACTGTTGTAATGCGTTAGTTTACAACGTTTTAAAGCTAACTAAACCGTTTTAATCAATGGGAAATGCGTAGTTTAAAAGATATTTAGGTGAACTCTTATTACGGGGCTTAGTTTTCACTAAGTTTCATGGGGAACTATAAGAAACCGTTGTAATAATAAGTTCTACGCTGTTCCCATTGACAAAACTGTTGTAATGCGTTAGTTTACAACGTTTTAAAGCTAACTAAACCGTTTTAATCAATGGGAAATGCGTAGTTTAAAAGATATTTAGGTGAACTCTTATTACGGGGCTTAGTTTTCACTAAGTTTCATGGGGAACTATAAGAAACCGTTGTAATAATAAGTTCTACGCTGTTCCCATTGACAAAACTGTTGTAATGCGTTAGTTTACAACGTTTTAAAGCTAACTAAACCGTTTTAATCAATGGGAAATGCGTAGTTTAAAAGATATTTAGGTGAACTCTTATTACGGGGCTTAGTTTTCACTAAGTTTCATGGGGAACTATAAGAAACCGTTGTAATAATAAGTTCTACGCTGTTCCCATTGACAAAACTGTTGTAATGCGTTAGTTTACAACGTTTTAAAGCTAACTAAACCGTTTTAATCAATGGGAAATGCGTAGTTTAAAAGATATTTAGGTGAACTCTTATTACGGGGCTTAGTTTTCACTAAGTTTCATGGGGAACTATAAGAAACCGTTGTAATAATAAGTTCTACGCTGTTCCCATTGACAAAACTGTTGTAATGCGTTAGTTTACAACGTTTTAAAGCTAACTAAACCGTTTTAATCAATGGGAAATGCGTAGTTTAAAAGATATTTAGGTGAACTCTTATTACGGGGCTTAGTTTTCACTAAGTTTCATGGGGAACTATAAGAAACCGTTGTAATAATAAGTTCTACGCTGTTCCCATTGACAAAACTGTTGTAATGCGTTAGTTTACAACGTTTTAAAGCTAACTAAACCGTTTTAATCAATGGGAAATGCGTAGTTTAAAAGATATTTAGGTGAACTCTTATTACGGGGCTTAGTTTTCACTAAGTTTCATGGGGAACTATAAGAAACCGTTGTAATAATAAGTTCTACGCTGTTCCCATTGACAAAACTGTTGTAATGCGTTAGTTTACAACGTTTTAAAGCTAACTAAACCGTTTTAATCAATGGGAAATGCGTAGTTTAAAAGATATTTAGGTGAACTCTTATTACGGGGCTTAGTTTTCACTAAGTTTCATGGGGAACTATAAGAAACCGTTGTAATAATAAGTTCTACGCTGTTCCCATTGACAAAACTGTTGTAATGCGTTAGTTTACAACGTTTTAAAGCTAACTAAACCGTTTTAATCAATGGGAAATGCGTAGTTTAAAAGATATTTAGGTGAACTCTTATTACGGGGCTTAGTTTTCACTAAGTTTCATGGGGAACTATAAGAAACCGTTGTAATAATAAGTTCTACGCTGTTCCCATTGACAAAACTGTTGTAATGCGTTAGTTTACAACGTTTTAAAGCTAACTAAACCGTTTTAATCAATGGGAAATGCGTAGTTTAAAAGATATTTAGGTGAACTCTTATTACGGGGCTTAGTTTTCACTAAGTTTCATGGGGAACTATAAGAAACCGTTGTAATAATAAGTTCTACGCTGTTCCCATTGACAAAACTGTTGTAATGCGTTAGTTTACAACGTTTTAAAGCTAACTAAACCGTTTTAATCAATGGGAAATGCGTAGTTTAAAAGATATTTAGGTGAACTCTTATTACGGGGCTTAGTTTTCACTAAGTTTCATGGGGAACTATAAGAAACCGTTGTAATAATAAGTTCTACGCTGTTCCCATTGACAAAACTGTTGTAATGCGTTAGTTTACAACGTTTTAAAGCTAACTAAACCGTTTTAATCAATGGGAAATGCGTAGTTTAAAAGATATTTAGGTGAACTCTTATTACGGGGCTTAGTTTTCACTAAGTTTCATGGGGAACTATAAGAAACCGTTGTAATAATAAGTTCTACGCTGTTCCCATTGACAAAACTGTTGTAATGCGTTAGTTTACAACGTTTTAAAGCTAACTAAACCGTTTTAATCAATGGGAAATGCGTAGTTTAAAAGATATTTAGGTGAACTCTTATTACGGGGCTTAGTTTTCACTAAGTTTCATGGGGAACTATAAGAAACCGTTGTAATAATAAGTTCTACGCTGTTCCCATTGACAAAACTGTTGTAATGCGTTAGTTTACAACGTTTTAAAGCTAACTAAACCGTTTTAATCAATGGGAAATGCGTAGTTTAAAAGATATTTAGGTGAACTCTTATTACGGGGCTTAGTTTTCACTAAGTTTCATGGGGAACTATAAGAAACCGTTGTAATAATAAGTTCTACGCTGTTCCCATTGACAAAACTGTTGTAATGCGTTAGTTTACAACGTTTTAAAGCTAACTAAACCGTTTTAATCAATGGGAAATGCGTAGTTTAAAAGATATTTAGGTGAACTCTTATTACGGGGCTTAGTTTTCACTAAGTTTCATGGGGAACTATAAGAAACCGTTGTAATAATAAGTTCTACGCTGTTCCCATTGACAAAACTGTTGTAATGCGTTAGTTTACAACGTTTTAAAGCTAACTAAACCGTTTTAATCAATGGGAAATGCGTAGTTTAAAAGATATTTAGGTGAACTCTTATTACGGGGCTTAGTTTTCACTAAGTTTCATGGGGAACTATAAGAAACCGTTGTAATAATAAGTTCTACGCTGTTCCCATTGACAAAACTGTTGTAATGCGTTAGTTTACAACGTTTTAAAGCTAACTAAACCGTTTTAATCAATGGGAAATGCGTAGTTTAAAAGATATTTAGGTGAACTCTTATTACGGGGCTTAGTTTTCACTAAGTTTCATGGGGAACTATAAGAAACCGTTGTAATAATAAGTTCTACGCTGTTCCCATTGACAAAACTGTTGTAATGCGTTAGTTTACAACGTTTTAAAGCTAACTAAACCGTTTTAATCAATGGGAAATGCGTAGTTTAAAAGATATTTAGGTGAACTCTTATTACGGGGCTTAGTTTTCACTAAGTTTCATGGGGAACTATAAGAAACCGTTGTAATAATAAGTTCTACGCTGTTCCCATTGACAAAACTGTTGTAATGCGTTAGTTTACAACGTTTTAAAGCTAACTAAACCGTTTTAATCAATGGGAAATGCGTAGTTTAAAAGATATTTAGGTGAACTCTTATTACGGGGCTTAGTTTTCACTAAGTTTCATGGGGAACTATAAGAAACCGTTGTAATAATAAGTTCTACGCTGTTCCCATTGACAAAACTGTTGTAATGCGTTAGTTTACAACGTTTTAAAGCTAACTAAACCGTTTTAATCAATGGGAAATGCGTAGTTTAAAAGATATTTAGGTGAACTCTTATTACGGGGCTTAGTTTTCACTAAGTTTCATGGGGAACTATAAGAAACCGTTGTAATAATAAGTTCTACGCTGTTCCCATTGACAAAACTGTTGTAATGCGTTAGTTTACAACGTTTTAAAGCTAACTAAACCGTTTTAATCAATGGGAAATGCGTAGTTTAAAAGATATTTAGGTGAACTCTTATTACGGGGCTTAGTTTTCACTAAGTTTCATGGGGAACTATAAGAAACCGTTGTAATAATAAGTTCTACGCTGTTCCCATTGACAAAACTGTTGTAATGCGTTAGTTTACAACGTTTTAAAGCTAACTAAACCGTTTTAATCAATGGGAAATGCGTAGTTTAAAAGATATTTAGGTGAACTCTTATTACGGGGCTTAGTTTTCACTAAGTTTCATGGGGAACTATAAGAAACCGTTGTAATAATAAGTTCTACGCTGTTCCCATTGACAAAACTGTTGTAATGCGTTAGTTTACAACGTTTTAAAGCTAACTAAACCGTTTTAATCAATGGGAAATGCGTAGTTTAAAAGATATTTAGGTGAACTCTTATTACGGGGCTTAGTTTTCACTAAGTTTCATGGGGAACTATAAGAAACCGTTGTAATAATAAGTTCTACGCTGTTCCCATTGACAAAACTGTTGTAATGCGTTAGTTTACAACGTTTTAAAGCTAACTAAACCGTTTTAATCAATGGGAAATGCGTAGTTTAAAAGATATTTAGGTGAACTCTTATTACGGGGCTTAGTTTTCACTAAGTTTCATGGGGAACTATAAGAAACCGTTGTAATAATAAGTTCTACGCTGTTCCCATTGACAAAACTGTTGTAATGCGTTAGTTTACAACGTTTTAAAGCTAACTAAACCGTTTTAATCAATGGGAAATGCGTAGTTTAAAAGATATTTAGGTGAACTCTTATTACGGGGCTTAGTTTTCACTAAGTTTCATGGGGAACTATAAGAAACCGTTGTAATAATAAGTTCTACGCTGTTCCCATTGACAAAACTGTTGTAATGCGTTAGTTTACAACGTTTTAAAGCTAACTAAACCGTTTTAATCAATGGGAAATGCGTAGTTTAAAAGATATTTAGGTGAACTCTTATTACGGGGCTTAGTTTTCACTAAGTTTCATGGGGAACTATAAGAAACCGTTGTAATAATAAGTTCTACGCTGTTCCCATTGACAAAACTGTTGTAATGCGTTAGTTTACAACGTTTTAAAGCTAACTAAACCGTTTTAATCAATGGGAAATGCGTAGTTTAAAAGATATTTAGGTGAACTCTTATTACGGGGCTTAGTTTTCACTAAGTTTCATGGGGAACTATAAGAAACCGTTGTAATAATAAGTTCTACGCTGTTCCCATTGACAAAACTGTTGTAATGCGTTAGTTTACAACGTTTTAAAGCTAACTAAACCGTTTTAATCAATGGGAAATGCGTAGTTTAAAAGATATTTAGGTGAACTCTTATTACGGGGCTTAGTTTTCACTAAGTTTCATGGGGAACTATAAGAAACCGTTGTAATAATAAGTTCTACGCTGTTCCCATTGACAAAACTGTTGTAATGCGTTAGTTTACAACGTTTTAAAGCTAACTAAACCGTTTTAATCAATGGGAAATGCGTAGTTTAAAAGATATTTAGGTGAACTCTTATTACGGGGCTTAGTTTTCACTAAGTTTCATGGGGAACTATAAGAAACCGTTGTAATAATAAGTTCTACGCTGTTCCCATTGACAAAACTGTTGTAATGCGTTAGTTTACAACGTTTTAAAGCTAACTAAACCGTTTTAATCAATGGGAAATGCGTAGTTTAAAAGATATTTAGGTGAACTCTTATTACGGGGCTTAGTTTTCACTAAGTTTCATGGGGAACTATAAGAAACCGTTGTAATAATAAGTTCTACGCTGTTCCCATTGACAAAACTGTTGTAATGCGTTAGTTTACAACGTTTTAAAGCTAACTAAACCGTTTTAATCAATGGGAAATGCGTAGTTTAAAAGATATTTAGGTGAACTCTTATTACGGGGCTTAGTTTTCACTAAGTTTCATGGGGAACTATAAGAAACCGTTGTAATAATAAGTTCTACGCTGTTCCCATTGACAAAACTGTTGTAATGCGTTAGTTTACAACGTTTTAAAGCTAACTAAACCGTTTTAATCAATGGGAAATGCGTAGTTTAAAAGATATTTAGGTGAACTCTTATTACGGGGCTTAGTTTTCACTAAGTTTCATGGGGAACTATAAGAAACCGTTGTAATAATAAGTTCTACGCTGTTCCCATTGACAAAACTGTTGTAATGCGTTAGTTTACAACGTTTTAAAGCTAACTAAACCGTTTTAATCAATGGGAAATGCGTAGTTTAAAAGATATTTAGGTGAACTCTTATTACGGGGCTTAGTTTTCACTAAGTTTCATGGGGAACTATAAGAAACCGTTGTAATAATAAGTTCTACGCTGTTCCCATTGACAAAACTGTTGTAATGCGTTAGTTTACAACGTTTTAAAGCTAACTAAACCGTTTTAATCAATGGGAAATGCGTAGTTTAAAAGATATTTAGGTGAACTCTTATTACGGGGCTTAGTTTTCACTAAGTTTCATGGGGAACTATAAGAAACCGTTGTAATAATAAGTTCTACGCTGTTCCCATTGACAAAACTGTTGTAATGCGTTAGTTTACAACGTTTTAAAGCTAACTAAACCGTTTTAATCAATGGGAAATGCGTAGTTTAAAAGATATTTAGGTGAACTCTTATTACGGGGCTTAGTTTTCACTAAGTTTCATGGGGAACTATAAGAAACCGTTGTAATAATAAGTTCTACGCTGTTCCCATTGACAAAACTGTTGTAATGCGTTAGTTTACAACGTTTTAAAGCTAACTAAACCGTTTTAATCAATGGGAAATGCGTAGTTTAAAAGATATTTAGGTGAACTCTTATTACGGGGCTTAGTTTTCACTAAGTTTCATGGGGAACTATAAGAAACCGTTGTAATAATAAGTTCTACGCTGTTCCCATTGACAAAACTGTTGTAATGCGTTAGTTTACAACGTTTTAAAGCTAACTAAACCGTTTTAATCAATGGGAAATGCGTAGTTTAAAAGATATTTAGGTGAACTCTTATTACGGGGCTTAGTTTTCACTAAGTTTCATGGGGAACTATAAGAAACCGTTGTAATAATAAGTTCTACGCTGTTCCCATTGACAAAACTGTTGTAATGCGTTAGTTTACAACGTTTTAAAGCTAACTAAACCGTTTTAATCAATGGGAAATGCGTAGTTTAAAAGATATTTAGGTGAACTCTTATTACGGGGCTTAGTTTTCACTAAGTTTCATGGGGAACTATAAGAAACCGTTGTAATAATAAGTTCTACGCTGTTCCCATTGACAAAACTGTTGTAATGCGTTAGTTTACAACGTTTTAAAGCTAACTAAACCGTTTTAATCAATGGGAAATGCGTAGTTTAAAAGATATTTAGGTGAACTCTTATTACGGGGCTTAGTTTTCACTAAGTTTCATGGGGAACTATAAGAAACCGTTGTAATAATAAGTTCTACGCTGTTCCCATTGACAAAACTGTTGTAATGCGTTAGTTTACAACGTTTTAAAGCTAACTAAACCGTTTTAATCAATGGGAAATGCGTAGTTTAAAAGATATTTAGGTGAACTCTTATTACGGGGCTTAGTTTTCACTAAGTTTCATGGGGAACTATAAGAAACCGTTGTAATAATAAGTTCTACGCTGTTCCCATTGACAAAACTGTTGTAATGCGTTAGTTTACAACGTTTTAAAGCTAACTAAACCGTTTTAATCAATGGGAAATGCGTAGTTTAAAAGATATTTAGGTGAACTCTTATTACGGGGCTTAGTTTTCACTAAGTTTCATGGGGAACTATAAGAAACCGTTGTAATAATAAGTTCTACGCTGTTCCCATTGACAAAACTGTTGTAATGCGTTAGTTTACAACGTTTTAAAGCTAACTAAACCGTTTTAATCAATGGGAAATGCGTAGTTTAAAAGATATTTAGGTGAACTCTTATTACGGGGCTTAGTTTTCACTAAGTTTCATGGGGAACTATAAGAAACCGTTGTAATAATAAGTTCTACGCTGTTCCCATTGACAAAACTGTTGTAATGCGTTAGTTTACAACGTTTTAAAGCTAACTAAACCGTTTTAATCAATGGGAAATGCGTAGTTTAAAAGATATTTAGGTGAACTCTTATTACGGGGCTTAGTTTTCACTAAGTTTCATGGGGAACTATAAGAAACCGTTGTAATAATAAGTTCTACGCTGTTCCCATTGACAAAACTGTTGTAATGCGTTAGTTTACAACGTTTTAAAGCTAACTAAACCGTTTTAATCAATGGGAAATGCGTAGTTTAAAAGATATTTAGGTGAACTCTTATTACGGGGCTTAGTTTTCACTAAGTTTCATGGGGAACTATAAGAAACCGTTGTAATAATAAGTTCTACGCTGTTCCCATTGACAAAACTGTTGTAATGCGTTAGTTTACAACGTTTTAAAGCTAACTAAACCGTTTTAATCAATGGGAAATGCGTAGTTTAAAAGATATTTAGGTGAACTCTTATTACGGGGCTTAGTTTTCACTAAGTTTCATGGGGAACTATAAGAAACCGTTGTAATAATAAGTTCTACGCTGTTCCCATTGACAAAACTGTTGTAATGCGTTAGTTTACAACGTTTTAAAGCTAACTAAACCGTTTTAATCAATGGGAAATGCGTAGTTTAAAAGATATTTAGGTGAACTCTTATTACGGGGCTTAGTTTTCACTAAGTTTCATGGGGAACTATAAGAAACCGTTGTAATAATAAGTTCTACGCTGTTCCCATTGACAAAACTGTTGTAATGCGTTAGTTTACAACGTTTTAAAGCTAACTAAACCGTTTTAATCAATGGGAAATGCGTAGTTTAAAAGATATTTAGGTGAACTCTTATTACGGGGCTTAGTTTTCACTAAGTTTCATGGGGAACTATAAGAAACCGTTGTAATAATAAGTTCTACGCTGTTCCCATTGACAAAACTGTTGTAATGCGTTAGTTTACAACGTTTTAAAGCTAACTAAACCGTTTTAATCAATGGGAAATGCGTAGTTTAAAAGATATTTAGGTGAACTCTTATTACGGGGCTTAGTTTTCACTAAGTTTCATGGGGAACTATAAGAAACCGTTGTAATAATAAGTTCTACGCTGTTCCCATTGACAAAACTGTTGTAATGCGTTAGTTTACAACGTTTTAAAGCTAACTAAACCGTTTTAATCAATGGGAAATGCGTAGTTTAAAAGATATTTAGGTGAACTCTTATTACGGGGCTTAGTTTTCACTAAGTTTCATGGGGAACTATAAGAAACCGTTGTAATAATAAGTTCTACGCTGTTCCCATTGACAAAACTGTTGTAATGCGTTAGTTTACAACGTTTTAAAGCTAACTAAACCGTTTTAATCAATGGGAAATGCGTAGTTTAAAAGATATTTAGGTGAACTCTTATTACGGGGCTTAGTTTTCACTAAGTTTCATGGGGAACTATAAGAAACCGTTGTAATAATAAGTTCTACGCTGTTCCCATTGACAAAACTGTTGTAATGCGTTAGTTTACAACGTTTTAAAGCTAACTAAACCGTTTTAATCAATGGGAAATGCGTAGTTTAAAAGATATTTAGGTGAACTCTTATTACGGGGCTTAGTTTTCACTAAGTTTCATGGGGAACTATAAGAAACCGTTGTAATAATAAGTTCTACGCTGTTCCCATTGACAAAACTGTTGTAATGCGTTAGTTTACAACGTTTTAAAGCTAACTAAACCGTTTTAATCAATGGGAAATGCGTAGTTTAAAAGATATTTAGGTGAACTCTTATTACGGGGCTTAGTTTTCACTAAGTTTCATGGGGAACTATAAGAAACCGTTGTAATAATAAGTTCTACGCTGTTCCCATTGACAAAACTGTTGTAATGCGTTAGTTTACAACGTTTTAAAGCTAACTAAACCGTTTTAATCAATGGGAAATGCGTAGTTTAAAAGATATTTAGGTGAACTCTTATTACGGGGCTTAGTTTTCACTAAGTTTCATGGGGAACTATAAGAAACCGTTGTAATAATAAGTTCTACGCTGTTCCCATTGACAAAACTGTTGTAATGCGTTAGTTTACAACGTTTTAAAGCTAACTAAACCGTTTTAATCAATGGGAAATGCGTAGTTTAAAAGATATTTAGGTGAACTCTTATTACGGGGCTTAGTTTTCACTAAGTTTCATGGGTAACTATAAGAAACCGTTGTAATAATAAGTTCTACGCTGTTCCCATTGACAAAACTGTTGTAATGCGTTAGTTTACAACGTTTTAAAGCTAACTAAACCGTTTTAATCAATGGGAAATGCGTAGTTTAAAAGATATTTAGGTGAACTCTTATTACGGGGCTTAGTTTTCACTAAGTTTCATGGGGAACTATAAGAAACCGTTGTAATAATAAGTTCTACGCTGTTCCCATTGACAAAACTGTTGTAATGCGTTAGTTTACAACGTTTTAAAGCTAACTAAACCGTTTTAATCAATGGGAAATGCGTAGTTTAAAAGATATTTAGGTGAACTCTTATTACGGGGCTTAGTTTTCACTAAGTTTCATGGGGAACTATAAGAAACCGTTGTAATAATAAGTTCTACGCTGTTCCCATTGACAAAACTGTTGTAATGCGTTAGTTTACAACGTTTTAAAGCTAACTAAACCGTTTTAATCAATGGGAAATGCGTAGTTTAAAAGATATTTAGGTGAACTCTTATTACGGGGCTTAGTTTTCACTAAGTTTCATGGGGAACTATAAGAAACCGTTGTAATAATAAGTTCTACGCTGTTCCCATTGACAAAACTGTTGTAATGCGTTAGTTTACAACGTTTTAAAGCTAACTAAACCGTTTTAATCAATGGGAAATGCGTAGTTTAAAAGATATTTAGGTGAACTCTTATTACGGGGCTTAGTTTTCACTAAGTTTCATGGGGAACTATAAGAAACCGTTGTAATAATAAGTTCTACGCTGTTCCCATTGACAAAACTGTTGTAATGCGTTAGTTTACAACGTTTTAAAGCTAACTAAACCGTTTTAATCAATGGGAAATGCGTAGTTTAAAAGATATTTAGGTGAACTCTTATTACGGGGCTTAGTTTTCACTAAGTTTCATGGGGAACTATAAGAAACCGTTGTAATAATAAGTTCTACGCTGTTCCCATTGACAAAACTGTTGTAATGCGTTAGTTTACAACGTTTTAAAGCTAACTAAACCGTTTTAATCAATGGGAAATGCGTAGTTTAAAAGATATTTAGGTGAACTCTTATTACGGGGCTTAGTTTTCACTAAGTTTCATGGGGAACTATAAGAAACCGTTGTAATAATAAGTTCTACGCTGTTCCCATTGACAAAACTGTTGTAATGCGTTAGTTTACAACGTTTTAAAGCTAACTAAACCGTTTTAATCAATGGGAAATGCGTAGTTTAAAAGATATTTAGGTGAACTCTTATTACGGGGCTTAGTTTTCACTAAGTTTCATGGGGAACTATAAGAAACCGTTGTAATAATAAGTTCTACGCTGTTCCCATTGACAAAACTGTTGTAATGCGTTAGTTTACAACGTTTTAAAGCTAACTAAACCGTTTTAATCAATGGGAAATGCGTAGTTTAAAAGATATTTAGGTGAACTCTTATTACGGGGCTTAGTTTTCACTAAGTTTCATGGGGAACTATAAGAAACCGTTGTAATAATAAGTTCTACGCTGTTCCCATTGACAAAACTGTTGTAATGCGTTAGTTTACAACGTTTTAAAGCTAACTAAACCGTTTTAATCAATGGGAAATGCGTAGTTTAAAAGATATTTAGGTGAACTCTTATTACGGGGCTTAGTTTTCACTAAGTTTCATGGGGAACTATAAGAAACCGTTGTAATAATAAGTTCTACGCTGTTCCCATTGACAAAACTGTTGTAATGCGTTAGTTTACAACGTTTTAAAGCTAACTAAACCGTTTTAATCAATGGGAAATGCGTAGTTTAAAAGATATTTAGGTGAACTCTTATTACGGGGCTTAGTTTTCACTAAGTTTCATGGGGAACTATAAGAAACCGTTGTAATAATAAGTTCTACGCTGTTCCCATTGACAAAACTGTTGTAATGCGTTAGTTTACAACGTTTTAAAGCTAACTAAACCGTTTTAATCAATGGGAAATGCGTAGTTTAAAAGATATTTAGGTGAACTCTTATTACGGGGCTTAGTTTTCACTAAGTTTCATGGGGAACTATAAGAAACCGTTGTAATAATAAGTTCTACGCTGTTCCCATTGACAAAACTGTTGTAATGCGTTAGTTTACAACGTTTTAAAGCTAACTAAACCGTTTTAATCAATGGGAAATGCGTAGTTTAAAAGATATTTAGGTGAACTCTTATTACGGGGCTTAGTTTTCACTAAGTTTCATGGGGAACTATAAGAAACCGTTGTAATAATAAGTTCTACGCTGTTCCCATTGACAAAACTGTTGTAATGCGTTAGTTTACAACGTTTTAAAGCTAACTAAACCGTTTTAATCAATGGGAAATGCGTAGTTTAAAAGATATTTAGGTGAACTCTTATTACGGGGCTTAGTTTTCACTAAGTTTCATGGGGAACTATAAGAAACCGTTGTAATAATAAGTTCTACGCTGTTCCCATTGACAAAACTGTTGTAATGCGTTAGTTTACAACGTTTTAAAGCTAACTAAACCGTTTTAATCAATGGGAAATGCGTAGTTTAAAAGATATTTAGGTGAACTCTTATTACGGGGCTTAGTTTTCACTAAGTTTCATGGGGAACTATAAGAAACCGTTGTAATAATAAGTTCTACGCTGTTCCCATTGACAAAACTGTTGTAATGCGTTAGTTTACAACGTTTTAAAGCTAACTAAACCGTTTTAATCAATGGGAAATGCGTAGTTTAAAAGATATTTAGGTGAACTCTTATTACGGGGCTTAGTTTTCACTAAGTTTCATGGGGAACTATAAGAAACCGTTGTAATAATAAGTTCTACGCTGTTCCCATTGACAAAACTGTTGTAATGCGTTAGTTTACAACGTTTTAAAGCTAACTAAACCGTTTTAATCAATGGGAAATGCGTAGTTTAAAAGATATTTAGGTGAACTCTTATTACGGGGCTTAGTTTTCACTAAGTTTCATGGGGAACTATAAGAAACCGTTGTAATAATAAGTTCTACGCTGTTCCCATTGACAAAACTGTTGTAATGCGTTAGTTTACAACGTTTTAAAGCTAACTAAACCGTTTTAATCAATGGGAAATGCGTAGTTTAAAAGATATTTAGGTGAACTCTTATTACGGGGCTTAGTTTTCACTAAGTTTCATGGGGAACTATAAGAAACCGTTGTAATAATAAGTTCTACGCTGTTCCCATTGACAAAACTGTTGTAATGCGTTAGTTTACAACGTTTTAAAGCTAACTAAACCGTTTTAATCAATGGGAAATGCGTAGTTTAAAAGATATTTAGGTGAACTCTTATTACGGGGCTTAGTTTTCACTAAGTTTCATGGGGAACTATAAGAAACCGTTGTAATAATAAGTTCTACGCTGTTCCCATTGACAAAACTGTTGTAATGCGTTAGTTTACAACGTTTTAAAGCTAACTAAACCGTTTTAATCAATGGGAAATGCGTAGTTTAAAAGATATTTAGGTGAACTCTTATTACGGGGCTTAGTTTTCACTAAGTTTCATGGGGAACTATAAGAAACCGTTGTAATAATAAGTTCTACGCTGTTCCCATTGACAAAACTGTTGTAATGCGTTAGTTTACAACGTTTTAAAGCTAACTAAACCGTTTTAATCAATGGGAAATGCGTAGTTTAAAAGATATTTAGGTGAACTCTTATTACGGGGCTTAGTTTTCACTAAGTTTCATGGGGAACTATAAGAAACCGTTGTAATAATAAGTTCTACGCTGTTCCCATTGACAAAACTGTTGTAATGCGTTAGTTTACAACGTTTTAAAGCTAACTAAACCGTTTTAATCAATGGGAAATGCGTAGTTTAAAAGATATTTAGGTGAACTCTTATTACGGGGCTTAGTTTTCACTAAGTTTCATGGGGAACTATAAGAAACCGTTGTAATAATAAGTTCTACGCTGTTCCCATTGACAAAACTGTTGTAATGCGTTAGTTTACAACGTTTTAAAGCTAACTAAACCGTTTTAATCAATGGGAAATGCGTAGTTTAAAAGATATTTAGGTGAACTCTTATTACGGGGCTTAGTTTTCACTAAGTTTCATGGGGAACTATAAGAAACCGTTGTAATAATAAGTTCTACGCTGTTCCCATTGACAAAACTGTTGTAATGCGTTAGTTTACAACGTTTTAAAGCTAACTAAACCGTTTTAATCAATGGGAAATGCGTAGTTTAAAAGATATTTAGGTGAACTCTTATTACGGGGCTTAGTTTTCACTAAGTTTCATGGGGAACTATAAGAAACCGTTGTAATAATAAGTTCTACGCTGTTCCCATTGACAAAACTGTTGTAATGCGTTAGTTTACAACGTTTTAAAGCTAACTAAACCGTTTTAATCAATGGGAAATGCGTAGTTTAAAAGATATTTAGGTGAACTCTTATTACGGGGCTTAGTTTTCACTAAGTTTCATGGGGAACTATAAGAAACCGTTGTAATAATAAGTTCTACGCTGTTCCCATTGACAAAACTGTTGTAATGCGTTAGTTTACAACGTTTTAAAGCTAACTAAACCGTTTTAATCAATGGGAAATGCGTAGTTTAAAAGATATTTAGGTGAACTCTTATTACGGGGCTTAGTTTTCACTAAGTTTCATGGGGAACTATAAGAAACCGTTGTAATAATAAGTTCTACGCTGTTCCCATTGACAAAACTGTTGTAATGCGTTAGTTTACAACGTTTTAAAGCTAACTAAACCGTTTTAATCAATGGGAAATGCGTAGTTTAAAAGATATTTAGGTGAACTCTTATTACGGGGCTTAGTTTTCACTAAGTTTCATGGGGAACTATAAGAAACCGTTGTAATAATAAGTTCTACGCTGTTCCCATTGACAAAACTGTTGTAATGCGTTAGTTTACAACGTTTTAAAGCTAACTAAACCGTTTTAATCAATGGGAAATGCGTAGTTTAAAAGATATTTAGGTGAACTCTTATTACGGGGCTTAGTTTTCACTAAGTTTCATGGGGAACTATAAGAAACCGTTGTAATAATAAGTTCTACGCTGTTCCCATTGACAAAACTGTTGTAATGCGTTAGTTTACAACGTTTTAAAGCTAACTAAACCGTTTTAATCAATGGGAAATGCGTAGTTTAAAAGATATTTAGGTGAACTCTTATTACGGGGCTTAGTTTTCACTAAGTTTCATGGGGAACTATAAGAAACCGTTGTAATAATAAGTTCTACGCTGTTCCCATTGACAAAACTGTTGTAATGCGTTAGTTTACAACGTTTTAAAGCTAACTAAACCGTTTTAATCAATGGGAAATGCGTAGTTTAAAAGATATTTAGGTGAACTCTTATTACGGGGCTTAGTTTTCACTAAGTTTCATGGGGAACTATAAGAAACCGTTGTAATAATAAGTTCTACGCTGTTCCCATTGACAAAACTGTTGTAATGCGTTAGTTTACAACGTTTTAAAGCTAACTAAACCGTTTTAATCAATGGGAAATGCGTAGTTTAAAAGATATTTAGGTGAACTCTTATTACGGGGCTTAGTTTTCACTAAGTTTCATGGGGAACTATAAGAAACCGTTGTAATAATAAGTTCTACGCTGTTCCCATTGACAAAACTGTTGTAATGCGTTAGTTTACAACGTTTTAAAGCTAACTAAACCGTTTTAATCAATGGGAAATGCGTAGTTTAAAAGATATTTAGGTGAACTCTTATTACGGGGCTTAGTTTTCACTAAGTTTCATGGGGAACTATAAGAAACCGTTGTAATAATAAGTTCTACGCTGTTCCCATTGACAAAACTGTTGTAATGCGTTAGTTTACAACGTTTTAAAGCTAACTAAACCGTTTTAATCAATGGGAAATGCGTAGTTTAAAAGATATTTAGGTGAACTCTTATTACGGGGCTTAGTTTTCACTAAGTTTCATGGGGAACTATAAGAAACCGTTGTAATAATAAGTTCTACGCTGTTCCCATTGACAAAACTGTTGTAATGCGTTAGTTTACAACGTTTTAAAGCTAACTAAACCGTTTTAATCAATGGGAAATGCGTAGTTTAAAAGATATTTAGGTGAACTCTTATTACGGGGCTTAGTTTTCACTAAGTTTCATGGGGAACTATAAGAAACCGTTGTAATAATAAGTTCTACGCTGTTCCCATTGACAAAACTGTTGTAATGCGTTAGTTTACAACGTTTTAAAGCTAACTAAACCGTTTTAATCAATGGGAAATGCGTAGTTTAAAAGATATTTAGGTGAACTCTTATTACGGGGCTTAGTTTTCACTAAGTTTCATGGGGAACTATAAGAAACCGTTGTAATAATAAGTTCTACGCTGTTCCCATTGACAAAACTGTTGTAATGCGTTAGTTTACAACGTTTTAAAGCTAACTAAACCGTTTTAATCAATGGGAAATGCGTAGTTTAAAAGATATTTAGGTGAACTCTTATTACGGGGCTTAGTTTTCACTAAGTTTCATGGGGAACTATAAGAAACCGTTGTAATAATAAGTTCTACGCTGTTCCCATTGACAAAACTGTTGTAATGCGTTAGTTTACAACGTTTTAAAGCTAACTAAACCGTTTTAATCAATGGGAAATGCGTAGTTTAAAAGATATTTAGGTGAACTCTTATTACGGGGCTTAGTTTTCACTAAGTTTCATGGGGAACTATAAGAAACCGTTGTAATAATAAGTTCTACGCTGTTCCCATTGACAAAACTGTTGTAATGCGTTAGTTTACAACGTTTTAAAGCTAACTAAACCGTTTTAATCAATGGGAAATGCGTAGTTTAAAAGATATTTAGGTGAACTCTTATTACGGGGCTTAGTTTTCACTAAGTTTCATGGGGAACTATAAGAAACCGTTGTAATAATAAGTTCTACGCTGTTCCCATTGACAAAACTGTTGTAATGCGTTAGTTTACAACGTTTTAAAGCTAACTAAACCGTTTTAATCAATGGGAAATGCGTAGTTTAAAAGATATTTAGGTGAACTCTTATTACGGGGCTTAGTTTTCACTAAGTTTCATGGGGAACTATAAGAAACCGTTGTAATAATAAGTTCTACGCTGTTCCCATTGACAAAACTGTTGTAATGCGTTAGTTTACAACGTTTTAAAGCTAACTAAACCGTTTTAATCAATGGGAAATGCGTAGTTTAAAAGATATTTAGGTGAACTCTTATTACGGGGCTTAGTTTTCACTAAGTTTCATGGGGAACTATAAGAAACCGTTGTAATAATAAGTTCTACGCTGTTCCCATTGACAAAACTGTTGTAATGCGTTAGTTTACAACGTTTTAAAGCTAACTAAACCGTTTTAATCAATGGGAAATGCGTAGTTTAAAAGATATTTAGGTGAACTCTTATTACGGGGCTTAGTTTTCACTAAGTTTCATGGGGAACTATAAGAAACCGTTGTAATAATAAGTTCTACGCTGTTCCCATTGACAAAACTGTTGTAATGCGTTAGTTTACAACGTTTTAAAGCTAACTAAACCGTTTTAATCAATGGGAAATGCGTAGTTTAAAAGATATTTAGGTGAACTCTTATTACGGGGCTTAGTTTTCACTAAGTTTCATGGGGAACTATAAGAAACCGTTGTAATAATAAGTTCTACGCTGTTCCCATTGACAAAACTGTTGTAATGCGTTAGTTTACAACGTTTTAAAGCTAACTAAACCGTTTTAATCAATGGGAAATGCGTAGTTTAAAAGATATTTAGGTGAACTCTTATTACGGGGCTTAGTTTTCACTAAGTTTCATGGGGAACTATAAGAAACCGTTGTAATAATAAGTTCTACGCTGTTCCCATTGACAAAACTGTTGTAATGCGTTAGTTTACAACGTTTTAAAGCTAACTAAACCGTTTTAATCAATGGGAAATGCGTAGTTTAAAAGATATTTAGGTGAACTCTTATTACGGGGCTTAGTTTTCACTAAGTTTCATGGGGAACTATAAGAAACCGTTGTAATAATAAGTTCTACGCTGTTCCCATTGACAAAACTGTTGTAATGCGTTAGTTTACAACGTTTTAAAGCTAACTAAACCGTTTTAATCAATGGGAAATGCGTAGTTTAAAAAGATATTTAGGTGAACTCTTATTACGGGGCTTAGTTTTCACTAAGTTTCATGGGGAACTATAAGAAACCGTTGTAATAATAAGTTCTACGCTGTTCCCATTGACAAAACTGTTGTAATGCGTTAGTTTACAACGTTTTAAAGCTAACTAAACCGTTTTAATCAATGGGAAATGCGTAGTTTAAAAGATATTTAGGTGAACTCTTATTACGGGGCTTAGTTTTCACTAAGTTTCATGGGGAACTATAAGAAACCGTTGTAATAATAAGTTCTACGCTGTTCCCATTGACAAAACTGTTGTAATGCGTTAGTTTACAACGTTTTAAAGCTAACTAAACCGTTTTAATCAATGGGAAATGCGTAGTTTAAAAGATATTTAGGTGAACTCTTATTACGGGGCTTAGTTTTCACTAAGTTTCATGGGGAACTATAAGAAACCGTTGTAATAATAAGTTCTACGCTGTTCCCATTGACAAAACTGTTGTAATGCGTTAGTTTACAACGTTTTAAAGCTAACTAAACCGTTTTAATCAATGGGAAATGCGTAGTTTAAAAGATATTTAGGTGAACTCTTATTACGGGGCTTAGTTTTCACTAAGTTTCATGGGGAACTATAAGAAACCGTTGTAATAATAAGTTCTACGCTGTTCCCATTGACAAAACTGTTGTAATGCGTTAGTTTACAACGTTTTAAAGCTAACTAAACCGTTTTAATCAATGGGAAATGCGTAGTTTAAAAGATATTTAGGTGAACTCTTATTACGGGGCTTAGTTTTCACTAAGTTTCATGGGGAACTATAAGAAACCGTTGTAATAATAAGTTCTACGCTGTTCCCATTGACAAAACTGTTGTAATGCGTTAGTTTACAACGTTTTAAAGCTAACTAAACCGTTTTAATCAATGGGAAATGCGTAGTTTAAAAGATATTTAGGTGAACTCTTATTACGGGGCTTAGTTTTCACTAAGTTTCATGGGGAACTATAAGAAACCGTTGTAATAATAAGTTCTACGCTGTTCCCATTGACAAAACTGTTGTAATGCGTTAGTTTACAACGTTTTAAAGCTAACTAAACCGTTTTAATCAATGGGAAATGCGTAGTTTAAAAGATATTTAGGTGAACTCTTATTACGGGGCTTAGTTTTCACTAAGTTTCATGGGGAACTATAAGAAACCGTTGTAATAATAAGTTCTACGCTGTTCCCATTGACAAAACTGTTGTAATGCGTTAGTTTACAACGTTTTAAAGCTAACTAAACCGTTTTAATCAATGGGAAATGCGTAGTTTAAAAGATATTTAGGTGAACTCTTATTACGGGGCTTAGTTTTCACTAAGTTTCATGGGGAACTATAAGAAACCGTTGTAATAATAAGTTCTACGCTGTTCCCATTGACAAAACTGTTGTAATGCGTTAGTTTACAACGTTTTAAAGCTAACTAAACCGTTTTAATCAATGGGAAATGCGTAGTTTAAAAGATATTTAGGTGAACTCTTATTACGGGGCTTAGTTTTCACTAAGTTTCATGGGGAACTATAAGAAACCGTTGTAATAATAAGTTCTACGCTGTTCCCATTGACAAAACTGTTGTAATGCGTTAGTTTACAACGTTTTAAAGCTAACTAAACCGTTTTAATCAATGGGAAATGCGTAGTTTAAAAGATATTTAGGTGAACTCTTATTACGGGGCTTAGTTTTCACTAAGTTTCATGGGGAACTATAAGAGACCGTTGTAATAATAAGTTCTACGCTGTTCCCATTGACAAAACTGTTGTAATGCGTTAGTTTACAACGTTTTAAAGCTAACTAAACCGTTTTAATCAATGGGAAATGCGTAGTTTAAAAGATATTTAGGTGAACTCTTATTACGGGGCTTAGTTTACACTAAGTTTCATGGGGAACTATAAGAAACCGTTGTAATGATAAGTTCTACGCTGTTCCCATTGACAAAACTGTTGTAATGCGTTAGTTTACAACGTTTTAAAGCTAACTAAACCGTTTTAATCAATGGGAAATGCGTAGTTTAAAAGATATTTAGGTGAACTCTTATTACGGGGCTTAGTTTTCACTAAGTTTCATGGGGAACTATAAGAAACCGTTGTAATAATAAGTTCTACGCTGTTCCCATTGACAAAACTGTTGTAATGCGTTAGTTTACAACGTTTTAAAGCTAACTAAACCGTTTTAATCAATGGGAAATGCGTAGTTTAAAGATATTTAGGTGAACTCTTATTACGGGGCTTAGTTTTCACTAAGTTTCATGGGGAACTATAAGAAACCGTTGTAATAATAAGTTCTACGCTGTTCCCATTGACAAAACTGTTGTAATGCGTTAGTTTACAACGTTTTAAAGCTAACTAAACCGTTTTAATCAATGGGAAATGCGTAGTTTAAAAGATATTTAGGTGAACTCTTATTACGGGGCTTAGTTTTCACTAAGTTTCATGGGGAACTATAAGAAACCGTTGTAATAATAAGTTCTACGCTGTTCCCATTGACAAAACTGTTGTAATGCGTTAGTTTACAACGTTTAAAAGCTAACTAAACCGTTTTAATCAATGGGAAATGCGTAGTTTAAAAGATATTTAGGTGAACTCTTATTACGGGGCTTAGTTTTCACTAAGTTTCATGGGGAACTATAAGAAACCGTTGTAATAATAAGTTCTACGCTGTTCCCATTGACAAAACTGTTGTAATGCGTTAGTTTACAACGTTTTAAAGCTAACTAAACCGTTTTAATCAATGGGAAATGCGTAGTTTAAAAGATATTTAGGTGAACTCTTATTACGGGGCTTAGTTTTCACTAAGTTTCATGGGGAACTATAAGAAACCGTTGTAATAATAAGTTCTACGCTGTTCCCATTGACAAAACTGTTGTAATGCGTTAGTTTACAACGTTTTAAAGCTAACTAAACCGTTTTAATCAATGGGAAATGCGTAGTTTAAAAGATATTTAGGTGAACTCTTATTACGGGGCTTAGTTTTCACTAAGTTTCATGGGGAACTATAAGAAACCGTTGTAATAATAAGTTCTACGCTGTTCCCATTGACAAAACTGTTGTAATGCGTTAGTTTACAACGTTTTAAAGCTAACTAAACCGTTTTAATCAATGGGAAATGCGTAGTTTAAAAGATATTTAGGTGAACTCTTATTACGGGGCTTAGTTTTCACTAAGTTTCATGGGGAACTATAAGAAACCGTTGTAATAATAAGTTCTACGCTGTTCCCATTGACAAAACTGTTGTAATGCGTTAGTTTACAACGTTTTAAAGCTAACTAAACCGTTTTAATCAATGGGAAATGCGTAGTTTAAAAGATATTTAGGTGAACTCTTATTACGGGGCTTAGTTTTCACTAAGTTTCATGGGGAACTATAAGAAACCGTTGTAATAATAAGTTCTACGCTGTTCCCATTGACAAAACTGTTGTAATGCGTTAGTTTACAACGTTTTAAAGCTAACTAAACCGTTTTAATCAATGGGAAATGCGTAGTTTAAAAGATATTTAGGTGAACTCTTATTACGGGGCTTAGTTTTCACTAAGTTTCATGGGGAACTATAAGAAACCGTTGTAATAATAAGTTCTACGCTGTTCCCATTGACAAAACTGTTGTAATGCGTTAGTTTACAACGTTTTAAAGCTAACTAAACCGTTTCAATCAATGGGAAATGCGTAGTTTAAAAGATATTTAGGTGAACTCTTATTACGGGGCTTAGTTTTCACTAAGTTTCATGGGGAACTATAAGAAACCGTTGTAATAATAAGTTCTACGCTGTTCCCATTGACAAAACTGTTGTAATGCGTTAGTTTACAACGTTTTAAAGCTAACTAAACCGTTTTAATCAATGGGAAATGCGTAGTTTAAAAGATATTTAGGTGAACTCTTATTACGGGGCTTAGTTTTCACTAAGTTTCATGGGGAACTATAAGAAACCGTTGTAATAATAAGTTCTACGCTGTTCCCATTGACAAAACTGTTGTAATGCGTTAGTTTACAACGTTTTAAAGCTAACTAAACCGTTTTAATCAATGGGAAATGCGTAGTTTAAAAGATATTTAGGTGAACTCTTATTACGGGGCTTAGTTTTCACTAAGTTTCATGGGGAACTATAAGAAACCGTTGTAATAATAAGTTCTACGCTGTTCCCATTGACAAAACTGTTGTAATGCGTTAGTTTACAACGTTTTAAAACTAACTAAACCGTTTTAATCAATGGGAAATGCGTAGTTTAAAAGATATTTAGGTGAACTCTTATTACGGGGCTTAGTTTTCACTAAGTTTCATGGGGAACTATAAGAAACCGTTGTAATAATAAGTTCTACGCTGTTCCCATTGACAAAACTGTTGTAATGCGTTAGT
Source organism: Pelagia noctiluca (assembly GCA_963924455.1). NCBI lineage: Eukaryota > Metazoa > Cnidaria > Scyphozoa > Semaeostomeae > Pelagiidae > Pelagia > Pelagia noctiluca. Next base: position 50,748 of record CAWUPU010000226.1, on the reverse strand, counting down.
TTACAACGTTTTAAAGCTAACTAAACCGTTTTAATCAATGGGAAATGCGTAGTTTAAAAGATATTTAGGTGAACTCTTATTACGGGGCTTAGTTTTCACTAAGTTTCATAGGGAACTATAAGAAACCGTTGTAATAATAAGTTCTACGCTGTTCCCATTGACAAAACTGTTGTAATGCGTTAGTTTACAACGTTTTAAAGCTAACTAAACCGTTTTAATCAATGGGAAATGCGTAGTTTAAAAGATATTTAGGTGAACTCTTATTACGGGGCTTAGTTTTCACTAAGTTTCATGGGGAACTATAAGAAACCGTTGTAATAATAAGTTCTACGCTGTTCCCATTGACAAAACTGTTGTAATACGTTAGTTTACAACGTTTTAAAGCTAACTAAACCGTTTTAATCAATGGGAAATGCGTAGTTTAAAAGATATTTAGGTGAACTCTTATTACGGGGCTTAGTTTTCACTAAGTTTCATGGGGAACTATAAGAAACCGTTGTAATAATAAGTTCTACGCTGTTCCCACTGACAAAACTGTTGTAATGCGTTAGTTTACAACGTTTTAAAGCTAACTAAACCGTTTTAATCAATGGGAAATGCGTAGTTTAAAAGATATTTAGGTGAACTCTTATTACGGGGCTTAGTTTTCACTAAGTTTCATGGGGAACTATAAGAAACCGTTGTAATAATAAGTTCTACGCTGTTCCCATTGACAAAACTGTTGTAATGCGTTAGTTTACAACGTTTTAAAGCTAACTAAACCGTTTTAATCAATGGGAAATGGGTAGTTTAAAAGATATTTAGGTGAACTCTTATAACGGGGCTTAGTTTTCACTAAGTTTCATGGGGAACTATAAGAAATCGTTGTAATAATAAGTTCTACGCTGTTCCCATTGACAAAACTGTTGTAATGCGTTAGTTTACAACGTTTTAAAGCTAACTAAACCGTTTTAATCAATGGGAAATGCGTAGTTTAAAAGATATTTAGGTGAACTCTTATTACGGGGCTTAGTTTTCACTAAGTTTCATGGGGAACTATAAGAAACCGTTGTAATGATAAGTTCTACGCTGTTCCCATTGACAAAACTGTTGTAATGCGTTAGTTTACAACGTTTTAAAGCTAACTAAACCGTTTTAATCAATGGGAAATGCGTAGTTTAAAAGATATTTAGGTGAACTCTTATTACGGGGCTTAGTTTTCACTAAGTTTCATGGGGAACTATAAGAAAACGTTGTAATAATAAGTTCTACGCTGTTCCCATTGACAAAACTGTTGTAATGCGTTAGTTTACAACGTTTTAAAGCTAACTAAACCGTTTTAATCAATGGGAAATGCGTAGTTTAAAAGATACTTAAGTGAACTCTTATTACAGGGCTTAGTTTTCACTAAGTTTCATGGGGAACTATAAGAAACCGTTGTAATAATAAGTTCTACGCTGTTCCCATTGACAAAACTGTTGTAATGCGTTAGTTTACAACGTTTTAAAGCTAACTAAACCGTTTTAATCAATGGGAAATGCGTAGTTTAAAAGATATTTAGGTGAACTCTTATTACGGGGCTTAGTTTTCACTAAGTTTCATGGGGAACTATAAGAAACCGTTGTAATAATAAGTTCTACGCTGTTCCCATTGACAAAACTGTTGTAATGCGTTAGTTTACAACGTTTTAAAGCTAACTAAACCGTTTTAATCAATGGGAAATGCGTAGTTTAAAAGATATTTAGGTGAACTCTTATTACGGGGCTTAGTTTTCACTAAGTTTCATGGGGAACTATAAGAAACCGTTGTAATAATAAGTTCTACGCTGTTCCCATTGACAAAACTGTTGTAATGCGTTAGTTTACAACGTTTTAAAGCTAACTAAACCGTTTTAATCAATGGGAAATGCGTAGTTTAAAAGATATTTAGGTGAACTCTTATTACGGGGCTTAGTTTTCACTAAGTTTCATGGGGAACTATAAGAAACCGTTGTAATAATAAGTTCTACGCTGTTCCCATTGACAAAACTGTTGTAATGCGTTAGTTTACAACGTTTTAAAGCTAACTAAACCGTTTTAATCAATGGGAAATGCGTAGTTTAAAAGATATTTAGGTGAACTCTTATTACGGGGCTTAGTTTTCACTAAGTTTCATAGGGAACTATAAGAAACCGTTGTAATAATAAGTTCTACGCTGTTCCCATTGACAAAACTGTTGTAATGCGTTAGTTTACAACGTTTTAAAGCTAACTAAACCGTTTTAATCAATGGGAAATGCGTAGTTTAAAAGATATTTAGGTGAACTCTTATTACGGGGCTTAGTTTTCACTAAGTTTCATGGGGAACTATAAGAAACCGTTGTAATAATAAGTTCTACGCTGTTCCCATTGACAAAACTGTTGTAATGCGTTAGTTTACAACGTTTTAAAGCTAACTAAACCGTTTTAATCAATGGGAAATGCGTAGTTTAAAAGATATTTAGGTGAACTCTTATTACGGGGCTTAGTTTTCACTAAGTTTCATGGGGAACTATAAGAAACCGTTGTAATAATAAGTTCTACGCTGTTCCCATTGACAAAACTGTTGTAATGCGTTAGTTTACAACGTTTTAAAGCTAACTAAACCGTTTTAATCAATGGGAAATGCGTAGTTTAAAAGATATTTAGGTGAACTCTTATTACGGGGCTTAGTTTTCACTAAGTTTCATGGGGAACTATAAGAAACCGTTGTAATAATAAGTTCTACGCTGTTCCCATTGACAAAACTGTTGTAATGCGTTAGTTTACAACGTTTTAAAGCTAACTAAACCGTTTTAATCAATGGGAAATGCGTAGTTTAAAAGATATTTAGGTGAACTCTTATTACGGGGCTTAGTTTTCACTAAGTTTCATGGGGAACTATAAGAAACCGTTGTAATAATAAGTTCTACGCTGTTCCCATTGACAAAACTGTTGTAATGCGTTAGTTTACAACGTTTTAAAGCTAACTAAACCGTTTTAATCAATGGGAAATGCGTAGTTTAAAAGATATTTAGGTGAACTCTTATTACGGGGCTTAGTTTTCACTAAGTTTCATGGGGAACTATAAGAAACCGTTGTAATAATAAGTTCTACGCTGTTCCCATTGACAAAACTGTTGTAATGCGTTAGTTTACAACGTTTTAAAGCTAACTAAACCGTTTTAATCAATGGGAAATGCGTAGTTTAAAAGATATTTAGGTGAACTCTTATTACGGGGCTTAGTTTTCACTAAGTTTCATGGGGAACTATAAGAAACCGTTGTAATAATAAGTTCTACGCTGTTCCCATTGACAAAACTGTTGTAATGCGTTAGTTTACAACGTTTTAAAGCTAACTAAACCGTTTTAATCAATGGGAAATGCGTAGTTTAAAAGATATTTAGGTGAACTCTTATTACGGGGCTTAGTTTTCACTAAGTTTCATGGGGAACTATAAGAAACCGTTGTAATAATAAGTTCTACGCTGTTCCCATTGACAAAACTGTTGTAATGCGTTAGTTTACAACGTTTTAAAGCTAACTAAACCGTTTTAATCAATGGGAAATGCGTAGTTTAAAAGATATTTAGGTGAACTCTTATTACGGGGCTTAGTTTTCACTAAGTTTCATGGGGAACTATAAGAAACCGTTGTAATAATAAGTTCTACGCTGTTCCCATTGACAAAACTGTTGTAATGCGTTAGTTTACAACGTTTTAAAGCTAACTAAACCGTTTTAATCAATGGGAAATGCGTAGTTTAAAAGATATTTAGGTGAACTCTTATTACGGGGCTTAGTTTTCACTAAGTTTCATGGGGAACTATAAGAAACCGTTGTAATAATAAGTTCTACGCTGTTCCCATTGACAAAACTGTTGTAATGCGTTAGTTTACAACGTTTTAAAGCTAACTAAACCGTTTTAATCAATGGGAAATGCGTAGTTTAAAAGATATTTAGGTGAACTCTTATTACGGGGCTTAGTTTTCACTAAGTTTCATGGGGAACTATAAGAAACCGTTGTAATAATAAGTTCTACGCTGTTCCCATTGACAAAACTGTTGTAATGCGTTAGTTTACAACGTTTTAAAGCTAACTAAACCGTTTTAATCAATGGGAAATGCGTAGTTTAAAAGATATTTAGGTGAACTCTTATTACGGGGCTTAGTTTTCACTAAGTTTCATGGGGAACTATAAGAAACCGTTGTAATAATAAGTTCTACGCTGTTCCCATTGACAAAACTGTTGTAATGCGTTAGTTTACAACGTTTTAAAGCTAACTAAACCGTTTTAATCAATGGGAAATGCGTAGTTTAAAAGATATTTAGGTGAACTCTTATTACGGGGCTTAGTTTTCACTAAGTTTCATGGGGAACTATAAGAAACCGTTGTAATAATAAGTTCTACGCTGTTCCCATTGACAAAACTGTTGTAATGCGTTAGTTTACAACGTTTTAAAGCTAACTAAACCGTTTTAATCAATGGGAAATGCGTAGTTTAAAAGATATTTAGGTGAACTCTTATTACGGGGCTTAGTTTTCACTAAGTTTCATGGGGAACTATAAGAAACCGTTGTAATAATAAGTTCTACGCTGTTCCCATTGACAAAACTGTTGTAATGCGTTAGTTTACAACGTTTTAAAGCTAACTAAACCGTTTTAATCAATGGGAAATGCGTAGTTTAAAAGATATTTAGGTGAACTCTTATTACGGGGCTTAGTTTTCACTAAGTTTCATGGGGAACTATAAGAAACCGTTGTAATAATAAGTTCTACGCTGTTCCCATTGACAAAACTGTTGTAATGCGTTAGTTTACAACGTTTTAAAGCTAACTAAACCGTTTTAATCAATGGGAAATGCGTAGTTTAAAAGATATTTAGGTGAACTCTTATTACGGGGCTTAGTTTTCACTAAGTTTCATGGGGAACTATAAGAAACCGTTGTAATAATAAGTTCTACGCTGTTCCCATTGACAAAACTGTTGTAATGCGTTAGTTTACAACGTTTTAAAGCTAACTAAACCGTTTTAATCAATGGGAAATGCGTAGTTTAAAAGATATTTAGGTGAACTCTTATTACGGGGCTTAGTTTTCACTAAGTTTCATGGGGAACTATAAGAAACCGTTGTAATAATAAGTTCTACGCTGTTCCCATTGACAAAACTGTTGTAATGCGTTAGTTTACAACGTTTTAAAGCTAACTAAACCGTTTTAATCAATGGGAAATGCGTAGTTTAAAAGATATTTAGGTGAACTCTTATTACGGGGCTTAGTTTTCACTAAGTTTCATGGGGAACTATAAGAAACCGTTGTAATAATAAGTTCTACGCTGTTCCCATTGACAAAACTGTTGTAATGCGTTAGTTTACAACGTTTTAAAGCTAACTAAACCGTTTTAATCAATGGGAAATGCGTAGTTTAAAAGATATTTAGGTGAACTCTTATTACGGGGCTTAGTTTTCACTAAGTTTCATGGGGAACTATAAGAAACCGTTGTAATAATAAGTTCTACGCTGTTCCCATTGACAAAACTGTTGTAATGCGTTAGTTTACAACGTTTTAAAGCTAACTAAACCGTTTTAATCAATGGGAAATGCGTAGTTTAAAAGATATTTAGGTGAACTCTTATTACGGGGCTTAGTTTTCACTAAGTTTCATGGGGAACTATAAGAAACCGTTGTAATAATAAGTTCTACGCTGTTCCCATTGACAAAACTGTTGTAATGCGTTAGTTTACAACGTTTTAAAGCTAACTAAACCGTTTTAATCAATGGGAAATGCGTAGTTTAAAAGATATTTAGGTGAACTCTTATTACGGGGCTTAGTTTTCACTAAGTTTCATGGGGAACTATAAGAAACCGTTGTAATAATAAGTTCTACGCTGTTCCCATTGACAAAACTGTTGTAATGCGTTAGTTTACAACGTTTTAAAGCTAACTAAACCGTTTTAATCAATGGGAAATGCGTAGTTTAAAAGATATTTAGGTGAACTCTTATTACGGGGCTTAGTTTTCACTAAGTTTCATGGGGAACTATAAGAAACCGTTGTAATAATAAGTTCTACGCTGTTCCCATTGACAAAACTGTTGTAATGCGTTAGTTTACAACGTTTTAAAGCTAACTAAACCGTTTTAATCAATGGGAAATGCGTAGTTTAAAAGATATTTAGGTGAACTCTTATTACGGGGCTTAGTTTTCACTAAGTTTCATGGGGAACTATAAGAAACCGTTGTAATAATAAGTTCTACGCTGTTCCCATTGACAAAACTGTTGTAATGCGTTAGTTTACAACGTTTTAAAGCTAACTAAACCGTTTTAATCAATGGGAAATGCGTAGTTTAAAAGATATTTAGGTGAACTCTTATTACGGGGCTTAGTTTTCACTAAGTTTCATGGGGAACTATAAGAAACCGTTGTAATAATAAGTTCTACGCTGTTCCCATTGACAAAACTGTTGTAATGCGTTAGTTTACAACGTTTTAAAGCTAACTAAACCGTTTTAATCAATGGGAAATGCGTAGTTTAAAAGATATTTAGGTGAACTCTTATTACGGGGCTTAGTTTTCACTAAGTTTCATGGGGAACTATAAGAAACCGTTGTAATAATAAGTTCTACGCTGTTCCCATTGACAAAACTGTTGTAATGCGTTAGTTTACAACGTTTTAAAGCTAACTAAACCGTTTTAATCAATGGGAAATGCGTAGTTTAAAAGATATTTAGGTGAACTCTTATTACGGGGCTTAGTTTTCACTAAGTTTCATGGGGAACTATAAGAAACCGTTGTAATAATAAGTTCTACGCTGTTCCCATTGACAAAACTGTTGTAATGCGTTAGTTTACAACGTTTTAAAGCTAACTAAACCGTTTTAATCAATGGGAAATGCGTAGTTTAAAAGATATTTAGGTGAACTCTTATTACGGGGCTTAGTTTTCACTAAGTTTCATGGGGAACTATAAGAAACCGTTGTAATAATAAGTTCTACGCTGTTCCCATTGACAAAACTGTTGTAATGCGTTAGTTTACAACGTTTTAAAGCTAACTAAACCGTTTTAATCAATGGGAAATGCGTAGTTTAAAAGATATTTAGGTGAACTCTTATTACGGGGCTTAGTTTTCACTAAGTTTCATGGGGAACTATAAGAAACCGTTGTAATAATAAGTTCTACGCTGTTCCCATTGACAAAACTGTTGTAATGCGTTAGTTTACAACGTTTTAAAGCTAACTAAACCGTTTTAATCAATGGGAAATGCGTAGTTTAAAAGATATTTAGGTGAACTCTTATTACGGGGCTTAGTTTTCACTAAGTTTCATGGGGAACTATAAGAAACCGTTGTAATAATAAGTTCTACGCTGTTCCCATTGACAAAACTGTTGTAATGCGTTAGTTTACAACGTTTTAAAGCTAACTAAACCGTTTTAATCAATGGGAAATGCGTAGTTTAAAAGATATTTAGGTGAACTCTTATTACGGGGCTTAGTTTTCACTAAGTTTCATGGGGAACTATAAGAAACCGTTGTAATAATAAGTTCTACGCTGTTCCCATTGACAAAACTGTTGTAATGCGTTAGTTTACAACGTTTTAAAGCTAACTAAACCGTTTTAATCAATGGGAAATGCGTAGTTTAAAAGATATTTAGGTGAACTCTTATTACGGGGCTTAGTTTTCACTAAGTTTCATGGGGAACTATAAGAAACCGTTGTAATAATAAGTTCTACGCTGTTCCCATTGACAAAACTGTTGTAATGCGTTAGTTTACAACGTTTTAAAGCTAACTAAACCGTTTTAATCAATGGGAAATGCGTAGTTTAAAAGATATTTAGGTGAACTCTTATTACGGGGCTTAGTTTTCACTAAGTTTCATGGGGAACTATAAGAAACCGTTGTAATAATAAGTTCTACGCTGTTCCCATTGACAAAACTGTTGTAATGCGTTAGTTTACAACGTTTTAAAGCTAACTAAACCGTTTTAATCAATGGGAAATGCGTAGTTTAAAAGATATTTAGGTGAACTCTTATTACGGGGCTTAGTTTTCACTAAGTTTCATGGGGAACTATAAGAAACCGTTGTAATAATAAGTTCTACGCTGTTCCCATTGACAAAACTGTTGTAATGCGTTAGTTTACAACGTTTTAAAGCTAACTAAACCGTTTTAATCAATGGGAAATGCGTAGTTTAAAAGATATTTAGGTGAACTCTTATTACGGGGCTTAGTTTTCACTAAGTTTCATGGGGAACTATAAGAAACCGTTGTAATAATAAGTTCTACGCTGTTCCCATTGACAAAACTGTTGTAATGCGTTAGTTTACAACGTTTTAAAGCTAACTAAACCGTTTTAATCAATGGGAAATGCGTAGTTTAAAAGATATTTAGGTGAACTCTTATTACGGGGCTTAGTTTTCACTAAGTTTCATGGGGAACTATAAGAAACCGTTGTAATAATAAGTTCTACGCTGTTCCCATTGACAAAACTGTTGTAATGCGTTAGTTTACAACGTTTTAAAGCTAACTAAACCGTTTTAATCAATGGGAAATGCGTAGTTTAAAAGATATTTAGGTGAACTCTTATTACGGGGCTTAGTTTTCACTAAGTTTCATGGGGAACTATAAGAAACCGTTGTAATAATAAGTTCTACGCTGTTCCCATTGACAAAACTGTTGTAATGCGTTAGTTTACAACGTTTTAAAGCTAACTAAACCGTTTTAATCAATGGGAAATGCGTAGTTTAAAAGATATTTAGGTGAACTCTTATTACGGGGCTTAGTTTTCACTAAGTTTCATGGGGAACTATAAGAAACCGTTGTAATAATAAGTTCTACGCTGTTCCCATTGACAAAACTGTTGTAATGCGTTAGTTTACAACGTTTTAAAGCTAACTAAACCGTTTTAATCAATGGGAAATGCGTAGTTTAAAAGATATTTAGGTGAACTCTTATTACGGGGCTTAGTTTTCACTAAGTTTCATGGGGAACTATAAGAAACCGTTGTAATAATAAGTTCTACGCTGTTCCCATTGACAAAACTGTTGTAATGCGTTAGTTTACAACGTTTTAAAGCTAACTAAACCGTTTTAATCAATGGGAAATGCGTAGTTTAAAAGATATTTAGGTGAACTCTTATTACGGGGCTTAGTTTTCACTAAGTTTCATGGGGAACTATAAGAAACCGTTGTAATAATAAGTTCTACGCTGTTCCCATTGACAAAACTGTTGTAATGCGTTAGTTTACAACGTTTTAAAGCTAACTAAACCGTTTTAATCAATGGGAAATGCGTAGTTTAAAAGATATTTAGGTGAACTCTTATTACGGGGCTTAGTTTTCACTAAGTTTCATGGGGAACTATAAGAAACCGTTGTAATAATAAGTTCTACGCTGTTCCCATTGACAAAACTGTTGTAATGCGTTAGTTTACAACGTTTTAAAGCTAACTAAACCGTTTTAATCAATGGGAAATGCGTAGTTTAAAAGATATTTAGGTGAACTCTTATTACGGGGCTTAGTTTTCACTAAGTTTCATGGGGAACTATAAGAAACCGTTGTAATAATAAGTTCTACGCTGTTCCCATTGACAAAACTGTTGTAATGCGTTAGTTTACAACGTTTTAAAGCTAACTAAACCGTTTTAATCAATGGGAAATGCGTAGTTTAAAAGATATTTAGGTGAACTCTTATTACGGGGCTTAGTTTTCACTAAGTTTCATGGGGAACTATAAGAAACCGTTGTAATAATAAGTTCTACGCTGTTCCCATTGACAAAACTGTTGTAATGCGTTAGTTTACAACGTTTTAAAGCTAACTAAACCGTTTTAATCAATGGGAAATGCGTAGTTTAAAAGATATTTAGGTGAACTCTTATTACGGGGCTTAGTTTTCACTAAGTTTCATGGGGAACTATAAGAAACCGTTGTAATAATAAGTTCTACGCTGTTCCCATTGACAAAACTGTTGTAATGCGTTAGTTTACAACGTTTTAAAGCTAACTAAACCGTTTTAATCAATGGGAAATGCGTAGTTTAAAAGATATTTAGGTGAACTCTTATTACGGGGCTTAGTTTTCACTAAGTTTCATGGGGAACTATAAAAAACCGTTGTAATAATAAGTTCTACGCTGTTCCCATTGACAAAACTGTTGTAATGCGTTAGTTTACAACGTTTTAAAGCTAACTAAACCGTTTTAATCAATGGGAAATGCGTAGTTTAAAAGATATTTAGGTGAACTCTTATTACGGGGCTTAGTTTTCACTAAGTTTCATGGGGAACTATAAGAAACCGTTGTAATAATAAGTTCTACGCTGTTCCCATTGACAAAACTGTTGTAATGCGTTAGTTTACAACGTTTTAAAGCTAACTAAACCGTTTTAATCAATGGGAAATGCGTAGTTTAAAAGATATTTAGGTGAACTCTTATTACGGGGCTTAGTTTTCACTAAGTTTCATGGGGAACTATAAGAAACCGTTGTAATAATAAGTTCTACGCTGTTCCCATTGACAAAACTGTTGTAATGCGTTAGTTTACAACGTTTTAAAGCTAACTAAACCGTTTTAATCAATGGGAAATGCGTAGTTTAAAAGATATTTAGGTGAACTCTTATTACGGGGCTTAGTTTTCACTAAGTTTCATGGGGAACTATAAGAAACCGTTGTAATAATAAGTTCTACGCTGTTCCCATTGACAAAACTGTTGTAATGCGTTAGTTTACAACGTTTTAAAGCTAACTAAACCGTTTTAATCAATGGGAAATGCGTAGTTTAAAAGATATTTAGGTGAACTCTTATTACGGGGCTTAGTTTTCACTAAGTTTCATGGGGAACTATAAGAAACCGTTGTAATAATAAGTTCTACGCTGTTCCCATTGACAAAACTGTTGTAATGCGTTAGTTTACAACGTTTTAAAGCTAACTAAACCGTTTTAATCAATGGGAAATGCGTAGTTTAAAAGATATTTAGGTGAACTCTTATTACGGGGCTTAGTTTTCACTAAGTTTCATGGGGAACTATAAGAAACCGTTGTAATAATAAGTTCTACGCTGTTCCCATTGACAAAACTGTTGTAATGCGTTAGTTTACAACGTTTTAAAGCTAACTAAACCGTTTTAATCAATGGGAAATGCGTAGTTTAAAAGATATTTAGGTGAACTCTTATTACGGGGCTTAGTTTTCACTAAGTTTCATGGGGAACTATAAGAAACCGTTGTAATAATAAGTTCTACGCTGTTCCCATTGACAAAACTGTTGTAATGCGTTAGTTTACAACGTTTTAAAGCTAACTAAACCGTTTTAATCAATGGGAAATGCGTAGTTTAAAAGATATTTAGGTGAACTCTTATTACGGGGCTTAGTTTTCACTAAGTTTCATGGGGAACTATAAGAAACCGTTGTAATAATAAGTTCTACGCTGTTCCCATTGACAAAACTGTTGTAATGCGTTAGTTTACAACGTTTTAAAGCTAACTAAACCGTTTTAATCAATGGGAAATGCGTAGTTTAAAAGATATTTAGGTGAACTCTTATTACGGGGCTTAGTTTTCACTAAGTTTCATGGGGAACTATAAGAAACCGTTGTAATAATAAGTTCTACGCTGTTCCCATTGACAAAACTGTTGTAATGCGTTAGTTTACAACGTTTTAAAGCTAACTAAACCGTTTTAATCAATGGGAAATGCGTAGTTTAAAAGATATTTAGGTGAACTCTTATTACGGGGCTTAGTTTTCACTAAGTTTCATGGGGAACTATAAGAAACCGTTGTAATAATAAGTTCTACGCTGTTCCCATTGACAAAACTGTTGTAATGCGTTAGTTTACAACGTTTTAAAGCTAACTAAACCGTTTTAATCAATGGGAAATGCGTAGTTTAAAAGATATTTAGGTGAACTCTTATTACGGGGCTTAGTTTTCACTAAGTTTCATGGGGAACTATAAGAAACCGTTGTAATAATAAGTTCTACGCTGTTCCCATTGACAAAACTGTTGTAATGCGTTAGTTTACAACGTTTTAAAGCTAACTAAACCGTTTTAATCAATGGGAAATGCGTAGTTTAAAAGATATTTAGGTGAACTCTTATTACGGGGCTTAGTTTTCACTAAGTTTCATGGGGAACTATAAGAAACCGTTGTAATAATAAGTTCTACGCTGTTCCCATTGACAAAACTGTTGTAATGCGTTAGTTTACAACGTTTTAAAGCTAACTAAACCGTTTTAATCAATGGGAAATGCGTAGTTTAAAAGATATTTAGGTGAACTCTTATTACGGGGCTTAGTTTTCACTAAGTTTCATGGGGAACTATAAGAAACCGTTGTAATAATAAGTTCTACGCTGTTCCCATTGACAAAACTGTTGTAATGCGTTAGTTTACAACGTTTTAAAGCTAACTAAACCGTTTTAATCAATGGGAAATGCGTAGTTTAAAAGATATTTAGGTGAACTCTTATTACGGGGCTTAGTTTTCACTAAGTTTCATGGGGAACTATAAGAAACCGTTGTAATAATAAGTTCTACGCTGTTCCCATTGACAAAACTGTTGTAATGCGTTAGTTTACAACGTTTTAAAGCTAACTAAACCGTTTTAATCAATGGGAAATGCGTAGTTTAAAAGATATTTAGGTGAACTCTTATTACGGGGCTTAGTTTTCACTAAGTTTCATGGGGAACTATAAGAAACCGTTGTAATAATAAGTTCTACGCTGTTCCCATTGACAAAACTGTTGTAATGCGTTAGTTTACAACGTTTTAAAGCTAACTAAACCGTTTTAATCAATGGGAAATGCGTAGTTTAAAAGATATTTAGGTGAACTCTTATTACGGGGCTTAGTTTTCACTAAGTTTCATGGGGAACTATAAGAAACCGTTGTAATAATAAGTTCTACGCTGTTCCCATTGACAAAACTGTTGTAATGCGTTAGTTTACAACGTTTTAAAGCTAACTAAACCGTTTTAATCAATGGGAAATGCGTAGTTTAAAAGATATTTAGGTGAACTCTTATTACGGGGCTTAGTTTTCACTAAGTTTCATGGGGAACTATAAGAAACCGTTGTAATAATAAGTTCTACGCTGTTCCCATTGACAAAACTGTTGTAATGCGTTAGTTTACAACGTTTTAAAGCTAACTAAACCGTTTTAATCAATGGGAAATGCGTAGTTTAAAAGATATTTAGGTGAACTCTTATTACGGGGCTTAGTTTTCACTAAGTTTCATGGGGAACTATAAGAAACCGTTGTAATAATAAGTTCTACGCTGTTCCCATTGACAAAACTGTTGTAATGCGTTAGTTTACAACGTTTTAAAGCTAACTAAACCGTTTTAATCAATGGGAAATGCGTAGTTTAAAAGATATTTAGGTGAACTCTTATTACGGGGCTTAGTTTTCACTAAGTTTCATGGGGAACTATAAGAAACCGTTGTAATAATAAGTTCTACGCTGTTCCCATTGACAAAACTGTTGTAATGCGTTAGTTTACAACGTTTTAAAGCTAACTAAACCGTTTTAATCAATGGGAAATGCGTAGTTTAAAAGATATTTAGGTGAACTCTTATTACGGGGCTTAGTTTTCACTAAGTTTCATGGGGAACTATAAGAAACCGTTGTAATAATAAGTTCTACGCTGTTCCCATTGACAAAACTGTTGTAATGCGTTAGTTTACAACGTTTTAAAGCTAACTAAACCGTTTTAATCAATGGGAAATGCGTAGTTTAAAAGATATTTAGGTGAACTCTTATTACGGGGGCTTAGTTTTCACTAAGTTTCATGGGGAACTATAAGAAACCGTTGTAATAATAAGTTCTACGCTGTTCCCATTGACAAAACTGTTGTAATGCGTTAGTTTACAACGTTTTAAAGCTAACTAAACCGTTTTAATCAATGGGAAATGCGTAGTTTAAAAGATATTTAGGTGAACTCTTATTACGGGGCTTAGTTTTCACTAAGTTTCATGGGGAACTATAAGAAACCGTTGTAATAATAAGTTCTACGCTGTTCCCATTGACAAAACTGTTGTAATGCGTTAGTTTACAACGTTTTAAAGCTAACTAAACCGTTTTAATCAATGGGAAATGCGTAGTTTAAAAGATATTTAGGTGAACTCTTATTACGGGGCTTAGTTTTCACTAAGTTTCATGGGGAACTATAAGAAACCGTTGTAATAATAAGTTCTACGCTGTTCCCATTGACAAAACTGTTGTAATGCGTTAGTTTACAACGTTTTAAAGCTAACTAAACCGTTTTAATCAATGGGAAATGCGTAGTTTAAAAGATATTTAGGTGAACACTTATTACGGGGCTTAGTTTTCACTAAGTTTCATGGGGAACTATAAGAAACCGTTGTAATAATAAGTTCTACGCTGTTCCCATTGACAAAACTGTTGTAATGCGTTAGTTTACAACGTTTTAAAGCTAACTAAACCGTTTTAATCAATGGGAAATGCGTAGTTTAAAAGATATTTAGGTGAACTCTTATTACGGGGCTTAGTTTTCACTAAGTTTCATGGGGAACTATAAGAAACCGTTGTAATAATAAGTTCTACGCTGTTCCCATTGACAAAACTGTTGTAATGCGTTAGTTTACAACGTTTTAAAGCTAACTAAACCGTTTTAATCAATGGGAAATGCGTAGTTTAAAAGATATTTAGGTGAACTCTTATTACGGGGCTTAGTTTTCACTAAGTTTCATGGGGAACTATAAGAAACCGTTGTAATAATAAGTTCTACGCTGTTCCCATTGACAAAACTGTTGTAATGCGTTAGTTTACAACGTTTTAAAGCTAACTAAACCGTTTTAATCAATGGGAAATGCGTAGTTTAAAAGATATTTAGGTGAACTCTTATTACGGGGCTTAGTTTTCACTAAGTTTCATGGGGAACTATAAGAAACCGTTGTAATAATAAGTTCTACGCTGTTCCCATTGACAAAACTGTTGTAATGCGTTAGTTTACAACGTTTTAAAGCTAACTAAACCGTTTTAATCAATGGGAAATGCGTAGTTTAAAAGATATTTAGGTGAACTCTTATTACGGGGCTTAGTTTTCACTAAGTTTCATGGGGAACTATAAGAAACCGTTGTAATAATAAGTTCTACGCTGTTCCCATTGACAAAACTGTTGTAATGCGTTAGTTTACAACGTTTTAAAGCTAACTAAACCGTTTTAATCAATGGGAAATGCGTAGTTTAAAAGATATTTAGGTGAACTCTTATTACGGGGCTTAGTTTTCACTAAGTTTCATGGGGAACTATAAGAAACCGTTGTAATAATAAGTTCTACGCTGTTCCCATTGACAAAACTGTTGTAATGCGTTAGTTTACAACGTTTTAAAGCTAACTAAACCGTTTTAATCAATGGGAAATGCGTAGTTTAAAAGATATTTAGGTGAACTCTTATTACGGGGCTTAGTTTTCACTAAGTTTCATGGGGAACTATAAGAAACCGTTGTAATAATAAGTTCTACGCTGTTCCCATTGACAAAACTGTTGTAATGCGTTAGTTTACAACGTTTTAAAGCTAACTAAACCGTTTTAATCAATGGGAAATGCGTAGTTTAAAAGATATTTAGGTGAACTCTTATTACGGGGCTTAGTTTTCACTAAGTTTCATGGGGAACTATAAGAAACCGTTGTAATAATAAGTTCTACGCTGTTCCCATTGACAAAACTGTTGTAATGCGTTAGTTTACAACGTTTTAAAGCTAACTAAACCGTTTTAATCAATGGGAAATGCGTAGTTTAAAAGATATTTAGGTGAACTCTTATTACGGGGCTTAGTTTTCACTAAGTTTCATGGGGAACTATAAGAAACCGTTGTAATAATAAGTTCTACGCTGTTCCCATTGACAAAACTGTTGTAATGCGTTAGTTTACAACGTTTTAAAGCTAACTAAACCGTTTTAATCAATGGGAAATGCGTAGTTTAAAAGATATTTAGGTGAACTCTTATTACGGGGCTTAGTTTTCACTAAGTTTCATGGGGAACTATAAGAAACCGTTGTAATAATAAGTTCTACGCTGTTCCCATTGACAAAACTGTTGTAATGCGTTAGTTTACAACGTTTTAAAGCTAACTAAACCGTTTTAATCAATGGGAAATGCGTAGTTTAAAAGATATTTAGGTGAACTCTTATTACGGGGCTTAGTTTTCACTAAGTTTCATGGGGAACTATAAGAAACCGTTGTAATAATAAGTTCTACGCTGTTCCCATTGACAAAACTGTTGTAATGCGTTAGTTTACAACGTTTTAAAGCTAACTAAACCGTTTTAATCAATGGGAAATGCGTAGTTTAAAAGATATTTAGGTGAACTCTTATTACGGGGCTTAGTTTTCACTAAGTTTCATGGGGAACTATAAGAAACCGTTGTAATAATAAGTTCTACGCTGTTCCCATTGACAAAACTGTTGTAATGCGTTAGTTTACAACGTTTTAAAGCTAACTAAACCGTTTTAATCAATGGGAAATGCGTAGTTTAAAAGATATTTAGGTGAACTCTTATTACGGGGCTTAGTTTTCACTAAGTTTCATGGGGAACTATAAGAAACCGTTGTAATAATAAGTTCTACGCTGTTCCCATTGACAAAACTGTTGTAATGCGTTAGTTTACAACGTTTTAAAGCTAACTAAACCGTTTTAATCAATGGGAAATGCGTAGTTTAAAAGATATTTAGGTGAACTCTTATTACGGGGCTTAGTTTTCACTAAGTTTCATGGGGAACTATAAGAAACCGTTGTAATAATAAGTTCTACGCTGTTCCCATTGACAAAACTGTTGTAATGCGTTAGTTTACAACGTTTTAAAGCTAACTAAACCGTTTTAATCAATGGGAAATGCGTAGTTTAAAAGATATTTAGGTGAACTCTTATTACGGGGCTTAGTTTTCACTAAGTTTCATGGGGAACTATAAGAAACCGTTGTAATAATAAGTTCTACGCTGTTCCCATTGACAAAACTGTTGTAATGCGTTAGTTTACAACGTTTTAAAGCTAACTAAACCGTTTTAATCAATGGGAAATGCGTAGTTTAAAAGATATTTAGGTGAACTCTTATTACAGGGCTTAGTTTTCACTAAGTTTCATGGGGAACTATAAGAAACCGTTGTAATAATAAGTTCTACGCTGTTCCCATTGACAAAACTGTTGTAATGCGTTAGTTTACAACGTTTTAAAGCTAACTAAACCGTTTTAATCAATGGGAAATGCGTAGTTTAAAAGATATTTAGGTGAACTCTTATTACGGGGCTTAGTTTTCACTAAGTTTCATGGGGAACTATAAGAAACCGTTGTAATAATAAGTTCTACGCTGTTCCCATTGACAAAACTGTTGTAATGCGTTAGTTTACAACGTTTTAAAGCTAACTAAACCGTTTTAATCAATGGGAAATGCGTAGTTTAAAAGATATTTAGGTGAACTCTTATTACGGGGCTTAGTTTTCACTAAGTTTCATGGGGAACTATAAGAAACCGTTGTAATAATAAGTTCTACGCTGTTCCCATTGACAAAACTGTTGTAATGCGTTAGTTTACAACGTTTTAAAGCTAACTAAACCGTTTTAATCAATGGGAAATGCGTAGTTTAAAAGATATTTAGGTGAACTCTTATTACGGGGCTTAGTTTTCACTAAGTTTCATGGGGAACTATAAGAAACCGTTGCAATAATAAAGTTCTACGCTGTTCCCATTGACAAAACTGTTGTAATGCGTTAGTTTACAACGTTTTAAAGCTAACTAAACCGTTTTAATCAATGGGAAATGCGTAGTTTAAAAGATATTTAGGTGAACTCTTATTACGGGGCTTAGTTTTCACTAAGTTTCATGGGGAACTATAAGAAACCGTTGTAATAATAAGTTCTACGCTGTTCCCATTGACAAAACTGTTGTAATGCGTTAGTTTACAACGTTTTAAAGCTAACTAAACCGTTTTAATCAATGGGAAATGCGTAGTTTAAAAGATATTTAGGTGAACTCTTATTACGGGGCTTAGTTTTCACTAAGTTTCATGGGGAACTATAAGAAACCGTTGTAATAATAAGTTCTACGCTGTTCCCATTGACAAAACTGTTGTAATGCGTTAGTTTACAACGTTTTAAAGCTAACTAAACCGTTTTAATCAATGGGAAATGCGTAGTTTAAAAGATATTTAGGTGAACTCTTATTACGGGGCTTAGTTTTCACTAAGTTTCATGGGGAACTATAAGAAACCGTTGTAATAATAAGTTCTACGCTGTTCCCATTGACAAAACTGTTGTAATGCGTTAGTTTACAACGTTTTAAAGCTAACTAAACCGTTTTAATCAATGGGAAATGCGTAGTTTAAAAGATATTTAGGTGAACTCTTATTACGGGGCTTAGTTTTCACTAAGTTTCATGGGGAACTATAAGAAACCGTTGTAATAATAAGTTCTACGCTGTTCCCATTGACAAAACTGTTGTAATGCGTTAGTTTACAACGTTTTAAAGCTAACTAAACCGTTTTAATCAATGGGAAATGCGTAGTTTAAAAGATATTTAGGTGAACTCTTATTACGGGGCTTAGTTTTCACTAAGTTTCATGGGGAACTATAAGAAACCGTTGTAATAATAAGTTCTACGCTGTTCCCATTGACAAAACTGTTGTAATGCGTTAGTTTACAACGTTTTAAAGCTAACTAAACCGTTTTAATCAATGGGAAATGCGTAGTTTAAAAGATATTTAGGTGAACTCTTATTACGGGGCTTAGTTTTCACTAAGTTTCATGGGGAACTATAAGAAACCGTTGTAATAATAAGTTCTACGCTGTTCCCATTGACAAAACTGTTGTAATGCGTTAGTTTACAACGTTTTAAAGCTAACTAAACCGTTTTAATCAATGGGAAATGCGTAGTTTAAAAGATATTTAGGTGAACTCTTATTACGGGGCTTAGTTTTCACTAAGTTTCATGGGGAACTATAAGAAACCGTTGTAATAATAAGTTCTACGCTGTTCCGATTGACAAAACTGTTGTAATGCGTTAGTTTACAACGTTTTAAAGCTAACTAAACCGTTTTAATCAATGGGAAATGCGTAGTTTAAAAGATATTTAGGTGAACTCTTATTACGGGGCTTAGTTTTCACTAAGTTTCATGGGGAACTATAAGAAACCGTTGTAATAATAAGTTCTACGCTGTTCCCATTGACAAAACTGTTGTAATGCGTTAGTTTACAACGTTTTAAAGCTAACTAAACCGTTTTAATCAATGGGAAATGCGTAGTTTAAAATATATTTAGGTGAACTCTTATTACGGGGCTTAGTTTTCACTAAGTTTCATGGGGAACTATAAAAAACCGTTGTAATAATAAGTTCTACGCTGTTCCCATTGACAAAACTGTTGTAATGCGTTAGTTTACAACGTTTTAAAGCTAACTAAACCGTTGGGAAATGCGTAGTTTAAAAGATATTTAGGTGAACTCTTATTACGAGGCTTAGTTTTCACTAAGTTTCATGGGGAACTATAAGAAACCGTTGTAATAATAAGTTCTACGCTGTTCCCATTGACAAAACTGTTGTAATGCGTTAGTTTACAACGTTTTAAAGCTAACTAAACCGTTTTAATCAATGGGAAATGCGTAGTTTAAAAGATATTTAGGTGAACTCTTATTACGGGGCTTAGTTTTCACTAAGTTTCATGGGGAACTATAAGAAACCGTTGTAATAATAAGTTCTACGCTGTTCCCATTGACAAAACTGTTGTAATGCGTTAGTTTACAACGTTTTAAAGCTATTTAGGTGAACTCTTATTACGGGGCTTAGTTTTCACTAAGTTTCATGGGGAACTATAAGAAACCGTTGTAATAATAAGTTCTACGCTGTTCCCATTGACAAAACTGTTGTAATGCGTTAGTTTACAACGTTTTAAAGCTAACTAAACCGTTTTAATCAATGGGAAATGTGTAGTTTAAAAGATATTTAGGTGAACTCTTATTACGGGGCTTAGTTTTCACTAAGTTTCATAGGGAACTATAAGAAACCGTTGTAATAATAAGTTCTACGCTGTTCCCATTGACAAAACTGTTGTAATGCGTTAGTTTACAACGTTTTAAAGCTAACTAAACCGTTTTAATCAATGGGAAATGCGTAGTTTAAAAGATATTTAGGTGAACTCTTATTACGGGGCTTAGTTTTCACTAAGTTTCATGGGGAACTATAAGAAACCGTTGTAATAATAAGTTCTACGCTGTTCCCATTGACAAAACTGTTGTAATGCGTTAGTTTACAACGTTTTAAAGCTAACTAAACCGTTTTAATCAATGGGAAATGCGTAGTTTAAAAGATATTTAGGTGAACTCTTATTACGGGGCTTAGTTTTCACTAAGTTTCATGGGGAACTATAAGAAACCGTTGTAATAATAAGTTCTACGCTGTTCCCATTGACAAAACTGTTGTAATGCGTTAGTTTACAACGTTTTAAAGCTAACTAAACCGTTTTAATCAATGGGAAATGCGTAGTTTAAAAGATATTTAGGTGAACTCTTATTACGGGGCTTAGTTTTCACTAAGTTTCATGGGGAACTATAAGAAACCGTTGTAATAATAAGTTCTACGCTGTTCCCATTGACAAAACTGTTGTAATGCGTTAGTTTACAACGTTTTAAAGCTAACTAAACCGTTTTAATCAATGGGAAATGCGTAGTTTAAAAGATATTTAGGTGAACTCGTATTACGGGGCTTAGTTTTCACTAAGTTTCATGGGGAACTATAAGAAACCGTTGTAATAATAAGTTCTACGCTGTTCCCATTGACAAAACTGTTGTAATGCGTTAGTTTACAACGTTTTAAAGCTAACTAAACCGTTTTAATCAATGGGAAATGCGTAGTTTAAAAGATATTTAGGTGAACTCTTATTACGGGGCTTAGTTTTCACTAAGTTTCATGGGGAACTATAAGAAACCGTTGTAATAATAAGTTCTACGCTGTTCCCATTGACAAAACTGTTGTAATGCGTTAGTTTACAACGTTTTAAAGCTAACTAAACCGTTTTAATCAATGGGAAATGCGTAGTTTAAAAGATATTTAGGTGAACTCTTATTACGGGGCTTAGTTTTCACTAAGTTTCATGGGGAACTATAAGAAACCGTTGTAATAATAAGTTCTACGCTGTTCCCATTGACAAAACTGTTGTAATGCGTTAGTTTACAACGTTTTAAAGCTAACTAAACCGTTTTAATCAATGGGAAATGCGTAGTTTAAAAGATATTTAGGTGAACTCTTATTACGGGGCTTAGTTTTCACTAAGTTTCATGGGGAACTATAAGAAACCGTTGTAATAATAAGTTCTACGCTGTTCCCATTGACAAAACTGTTGTAATGCGTTAGTTTACAACGTTTTAAAGCTAACTAAACCGTTTTAATCAATGGGAAATGTGTAGTTTAAAAGATATTTAGGTGAACTCTTATTACGGGGCTTAGTTTTCACTAAGTTTCATGGGGAACTATAAGAAACCGTTGTAATAATAAGTTCTACGCTGTTCCCATTGACAAAACTGTTGTAATGCGTTAGTTTACAACGTTTTAAAGCTAACTAAACCGTTTTAATCAATGGGAAATGCGTAGTTTAAAAGATATTTAGGTGAACTCTTATTACGGGGCTTAGTTTTCACTAAGTTTCATGGGGAACTATAAGAAACCGTTGTAATAATAAGTTCTACGCTGTTCCCATTGACAAAACTGTTGTAATGCGTTAGTTTACAACGTTTTAAAGCTAACTAAACCGTTTTAATCAATGGGAAATGCGTAGTTTAAAAGATATTTAGGTGAACTCTTATTACGGGGCTTAGTTTTCACTAAGTTTCATGGGGAACTATAAGAAACCGTTGTAATAATAAGTTCTACGCTGTTCCCATTGACAAAACTGTTGTAATGCGTTAGTTTACAACGTTTTAAAGCTAACTAAACCGTTTTAATCAATGGGAAATGCGTAGTTTAAAAGATATTTAGGTGAACTCTTATTACGGGGCTTAGTTTTCACTAAGTTTCATGGGGAACTATAAGAAACCGTTGTAATAATAAGTTCTACGCTGTTCCCATTGACAAAACTGTTGTAATGCGTTAGTTTACAACGTTTTAAAGCTAACTAAACCGTTTTAATCAATGGGAAATGCGTAGTTTAAAAGATATTTAGGTGAACTCGTATTACGGGGCTTAGTTTTCACTAAGTTTCATGGGGAACTATAAGAAACCGTTGTAATAATAAGTTCTACGCTGTTCCCATTGACAAAACTGTTGTAATGCGTTAGTTTACAACGTTTTAAAGCTAACTAAACCGTTTTAATCAATGGGAAATGCGTAGTTTAAAAGATATTTAGGTGAACTCTTATTACGGGGCTTAGTTTTCACTAAGTTTCATGGGGAACTATAAGAAACCGTTGTAATAATAAGTTCTACGCTGTTCCCATTGACAAAACTGTTGTAATGCGTTAGTTTACAACGTTTTAAAGCTAACTAAACCGTTTTAATCAATGGGAAATGCGTAGTTTAAAAGATATTTAGGTGAACTCTTATTACGGGGCTTAGTTTTCACTAAGTTTCATGGGGAACTATAAGAAACCGTTGTAATAATAAGTTCTACGCTGTTCCCATTGACAAAACTGTTGTAATGCGTTAGTTTACAACGTTTTAAAGCTAACTAAACCGTTTTAATCAATGGGAAATGCGTAGTTTAAAAGATATTTAAGTGAACTCTTATTACGGGGCTTAGTTTTCACTAAGTTTCATGGGGAACTATAAGAAACCGTTGTAATAATAAGTTCTACGCTGTTCCCATTGACAAAACTGTTGTAATGCGTTAGTTTACAACGTTTTAAAGCTAACTAATCCGTTTTAATCAATGGGAAATGCGTAGTTTAAAAGATATTTAGGTGAACTCTTATTACGGGGCTTAGTTTTCACTAAGTTTCATGGGGAACTATAAGAAACCGTTGTAATAATAAGTTCTACGCTGTTCCAATTGACAAAACTGTTGTAATGCGTTAGTTTACAACGTTTTAAAGCTAATTAGACCGTTTTAATCAATGGAAAATGCGTAGTTTAAAAGATATTTAGGTGAACTCTTATTACGGGGCTTAGTTTTCACTAAGTTTCATGGGGAACTATAAAAAACCGTTGTAATAATAAGTTCTACGCTGTTCCCATTGACAAAACTGTTGTAATGCGTTAGTTTACAACGTTTTAAAGCTAACTAAACCGTTGGGAAATGCGTAGTTTAAAAGATATTTAGGTGAACTCTTATTACGAGGCTTAGTTTTCACTAAGTTTCATGGGGAACTATAAGAAACCGTTGTAATAATAAGTTCTACGCTGTTCCCATTGACAAAACTGTTGTAATGCGTTAGTTTACAACGTTTTAAAGCTAACTAAACCGTTTTAATCAATGGGAAATGCGTAGTTTAAAAGATATTTAGGTGAACTCTTATTACGGGGCTTAGTTTTCACTAAGTTTCATGGGGAACTATAAGAAACCGTTGTAATAATAAGTTCTACGCTGTTCCCATTGACAAAACTGTTGTAATGCGTTAGTTTACAACGTTTTAAAGCTATTTAGGTGAACTCTTATTACGGGGCTTAGTTTTCACTAAGTTTCATGGGGAACTATAAGAAACCGTTGTAATAATAAGTTCTACGCTGTTCCCATTGACAAAACTGTTGTAATGCGTTAGTTTACAACGTTTTAAAGCTAACTAAACCGTTTTAATCAATGGGAAATGCGTAGTTTAAAAGATATTTAGGTGAACTCTTATTACGGGGCTTAGTTTTCACTAAGTTTCATGGGGAACTATAAGAAACCGTTGTAATAATAAGTTCTACGCTGTTCCCATTGACAAAACTGTTGTAATGCGTTAGTTTACAACGTTTTAAAGCTAACTAAACCGTTTTAATCAATGGGAAATGTGTAGTTTAAAAGATATTTAGGTGAACTCTTATTACGGGGCTTAGTTTTCACTAAGTTTCATGGGGAACTATAAGAAACCGTTGTAATAATAAGTTCTACGCTGTTCCCATTGACAAAACTGTTGTAATGCGTTAGTTTACAACGTTTTAAAGCTAACTAAACCGTTTTAATCAATGGGAAATGCGTAGTTTAAAAGATATTTAGGTGAACTCTTATTACGGGGCTTAGTTTTCACTAAGTTTCATGGGGAACTATAAGAAACCGTTGTAATAATAAGTTCTACGCTGTTCCCATTGACAAAACTGTTGTAATGCGTTAGTTTACAACGTTTTAAAGCTAACTAAACCGTTTTAATCAATGGGAAATGCGTAGTTTAAAAGATATTTAGGTGAACTCTTATTACGGGGCTTAGTTTTCACTAAGTTTCATGGGGAACTATAAGAAACCGTTGTAATAATAAGTTCTACGCTGTTCCCATTGACAAAACTGTTGTAATGCGTTAGTTTACAACGTTTTAAAGCTAACTAAACCGTTTTAATCAATGGGAAATGCGTAGTTTAAAAGATATTTAGGTGAACTCTTATTACGGGGCTTAGTTTTCACTAAGTTTCATGGGGAACTATAAGAAACCGTTGTAATAATAAGTTCTACGCTGTTCCCATTGACAAAACTGTTGTAATGCGTTAGTTTACAACGTTTTAAAGCTAACTAAACCGTTTTAATCAATGGGAAATGCGTAGTTTAAAAGATATTTAGGTGAACTCGTATTACGGGGCTTAGTTTTCACTAAGTTTCATGGGGAACTATAAGAAACCGTTGTAATAATAAGTTCTACGCTGTTCCCATTGACAAAACTGTTGTAATGCGTTAGTTTACAACGTTTTAAAGCTAACTAAACCGTTTTAATCAATGGGAAATGCGTAGTTTAAAAGATATTTAGGTGAACTCTTATTACGGGGCTTAGTTTTCACTAAGTTTCATGGGGAACTATAAGAAACCGTTGTAATAATAAGTTCTACGCTGTTCCCATTGACAAAACTGTTGTAATGCGTTAGTTTACAACGTTTTAAAGCTAACTAAACCGTTTTAATCAATGGGAAATGCGTAGTTTAAAAGATATTTAGGTGAACTCTTATTACGGGGCTTAGTTTTCACTAAGTTTCATGGGGAACTATAAGAAACCGTTGTAATAATAAGTTCTACGCTGTTCCCATTGACAAAACTGTTGTAATGCGTTAGTTTACAACGTTTTAAAGCTAACTAAACCGTTTTAATCAATGGGAAATGCGTAGTTTAAAAGATATTTAAGTGAACTCTTATTACGGGGCTTAGTTTTCACTAAGTTTCATGGGGAACTATAAGAAACCGTTGTAATAATAAGTTCTACGCTGTTCCCATTGACAAAACTGTTGTAATGCGTTAGTTTACAACGTTTTAAAGCTAACTAATCCGTTTTAATCAATGGGAAATGCGTAGTTTAAAAGATATTTAGGTGAACTCTTATTACGGGGCTTAGTTTTCACTAAGTTTCATGGGGAACTATAAGAAACCGTTGTAATAATAAGTTCTACGCTGTTCCCATTGACAAAACTGTTGTAATGCGTTAGTTTACAACGTTTTAAAGCTAATTAGACCGTTTTAATCAATGGAAAATGCGTAGTTTAAAAGATATTTAGGTGAACTCTTATTACGGGGCTTAGTTTTCACTAAGTCTCATGGGGAACTATAAGAAACCGTTGTAACAATAAGTTCTACGCTGTTCCCATTGACAAAACTGTTGTAATGCGTTAGTTTACAACGTTTTAAAGCTAACTAATTCGTTTTAATCAATAGGAAATGCGTAGTTTAAAAGATATTTAGGTGAACTCTTATTACGGGGCTTAGTTTTCACTAAGTTTCATGGGGAACTATAAGAAACCGTTGTAATAATAAGTTCTACGCTGTTCCCATTGACAAAACTGTTGTAATGCGTTAGTTTACAACGTTTTAAAGCTAACTAAACCGTTTTAATCAATGGGAAATGCGTAGTTTAAAAGATATTTAGGTGAACTCTTATTACTGGGCTTAGTTTTCACTAAGTTTCATGGGGAACTATAAGAAACCGTTGTAATAATAAGTTCTACGCTGTTCCCATTGACAAAACTGTTGTAATGCGTTAGTTTACAATGTTTTAAAGCTAACTAAACCGTTTTAATCAATGGGAAATGCGTAGTTTAAAAGATATTTAGGTGAACTCTTATTACGGGGCTTAGTTTTCACTAAGTTTCATGGGGGAACTATAAGAAACCGTTGTAATAATAAGTTCTACGCTGTTCCCATTGACAAAACTGTTGTAATGCGTTAGTTTACAACGTTTTAAAGCTAACTAAACCGTTTTAATCAATGGGAAATGCGTAGTTTAAAAGATATTTAGGTGAACTCTTATTACGGGGCTTAGTTTTCACTAAGTTTCATGGGGAACTATAAGAAACCGTTGTAATAATAAGTTCTACGCTGTTCCCATTGACAAAACTGTTGTAATGCGTTAGTTTACAACGTTTTAAAGCTAACTAAACCGTTTTAATCAATGGGAAATGCGTAGTTTAAAAGATATTTAGGTGAACTCTTATTACGGGGCTTAGTTTTCACTAAGTTTCATGGGAAACTATAGGAAACCGTTGTAATATTAAGTTCTACGCTGTTCCCATTGACAAAACTGTTGTAATGCGTTAGTTTACAACGTTTTAAAGCTAACTAAACCGTTTTAATCAATGGGAAATGCGTAGTTTAAAAGATATTTAGGTGAACTCTTATTACGGGGCTTAGTTTTCACTAAGTTTCATGGGGAACTATAAGAAACCGTTGTAATAATAAGTTCTACGCTGTTCCCATTGACAAAACTGTTGTAATGCGTTAGTTTACAACGTTTTAAAGCTAACTAAACCGTTTTAATCAATGGGAAATGCGTAGTTTAAAAGATATTTAGGTGAACTCTTATTACGGGGCTTAGTTTTCACTAAGTTTCATGGGGAACTATAAGAAACCGTTGTAATAATAAGTTCTACGCTGTTCCCATTGACAAAACTGTTGTAATGCGTTAGTTTACAACGTTTTAAAGCTAACTAAACCGTTTTAATCAATGGGAAATGCGTAGTTTAAAAGATATTTAGGTGAACTCTTATTACGGGGCTTAGTTTTCACTAAGTTTCATGGGGAACTATAAGAAACCGTTGTAATAATAAGTTCTACGCTGTTCCCATTGACAAAACTGTTGTAATGCGTTAGTTTACAACGTTTTAAAGCTAACTAAACCGTTTTTAATCAATGGGAAATGCGTAGTTTAAAAGATATTTAGGTGAACTCTTATTACAGGGCTTAGTTTTCACTAAGTTTCATGGGGAACTATAAGAAACCGTTGTAATAATAAGTTCTACGCTGTTCCCATTGACAAAACTGTTGTAATGCGTTAGTTTACAACGTTTTAAAGCTAACTAAACCGTTTTAATCAATGGGAAATGCGTAGTTTAAAAGATATTTAGGTGAACTCTTATTACGGGGCTTAGTTTTCACTAAGTTTCATTGGGAACTATAAGAAACCGTTGTAATAATAAGTTCTACGCTGTTCCCATTGACAAAACTGTTGTAATGCGTTAGTTTAGAACGTTTTAAAGCTAACTAAACCGTTTTAATCAATGGGAAATGCGTAGTTTAAAAGATATTTAGGTGAACTCTTATTACAGGGCTTAGTTTTCACTAAGTTTCATGGGGAACTATAAGAAACCGTTGTAATAATAAGTTCTACGCTGTTCCCATTGACAAAACTGTTGTAATGCGTTAGTTTACAACGTTTTAAAGCTAACTAAACCGTTTTAATCAATGGGAAATGCGTAGTTTAAAAGATATTTAGGTGAACTCTTATTACAGGGCTTAGTTTTCACTAAGTTTCATGGGGAACTATAAGAAACCGTTGTAATAATAAGTTCTACGCTGTTCCCATTGACAAAACTGTTGTAATGCGTTAGTTTACAACGTTTTAAAGCTAACTAAACCGTTTTAATCAATGGGAAATGCGTAGTTTAAAAGATATTTAGGTGAACTCTTATTACGGGGCTTAGTTTTCACTAAGTTTCATGGGGAACTATAAGAAACCGTTGTAATAATAAGTTCTACGCTGTTCCCATTGACAAAACTGTTGTAATGCGTTAGTTTACAACGTTTAAAAGCTAACTAAACCGTTTTAATCAATGGGAAATGCGTAGTTTAAAAGATATTTAGGTGAACTCTTATTACGGGGCTTAGTTTTCACTAAGTTTCATGGGGAACTATAAGAAACCGTTGTAATAATAAGTTCTACGCTGTTCCCATTGACAAAACTGTTGTAATGCGTTAGTTTACAACGTTTTAAAGCTAACTAAACCGTTTTAATCAATGGGAAATAAGTAGTTTAAAAGATATTTAGGTGAACTCTTATTACGGGGCTTAGTTTTCACTAAGTTTCATGGGGAACTATAAGAAACCGTTGTAATAATAAGTTCTACGCTGTTCCCATTGACAAAACTGTTGTAATGCGTTAGTTTACAACGTTTTAAAGCTAACTAAACCGTTTTAATCAATGGGAAATGCGTAGTTTAAAAGATATTTAGGTGAACTCTTATTACGGGGCTTAGTTTTCACTAAGTTTCATGGGGAACTATAAGAAACCGTTGTAATAATAATTTCTACGCTGTTCCCATTGACAAAACTGTTGTAATGCGTTAGTTTACAACGTTTTAAAGCTAACTAAACCGTTTTAATCAATGGGAAATGCGTAGTTTAAAAGATATTTAGGTGAACTCTTATTACGGGGCTTAGTTTTCACTAATTTTCATGGGGAACTATAAGAAACCGTTGTAATAATAAGTTCTACGCTGTTCCCATTGACAAAACTGTTGTAATGCGTTAGTTTACAACGTTTTAAAGCTAACTAAACCGTTTTAATCAATGGGAAATGCGTAGTTTAAAAGATATTTAGGTGAACTCTTATTACGGGGCTTAGTTTTCACTAAGTTTCATGGGGAACTATAAGAAACCGTTGTAATAATAAGTTCTACGCTGTTCCCATTGACAAAACTGTTGTAATGCGTTAGTTTACAACGTTTTAAAGCTAACTAAACCGTTTTAATCAATGGGAAATGCGTAGTTTAAAAGATATTTAGGTGAACTCTTATTACGGGGCTTAGTTTTCACTAAGTTTCATGGGGAACTATAAGAAACCGTTGTAATAATAAGTTCTACGCTGTTCCCATTGACAAAACTGTTGTAATGCGTTAGTTTACAACGTTTTAAAGCTAACTAAACCGTTTTAATCAATGGGAAATGCGTAGTTTAAAAGATATTTAGGTGAACTCTTATTACGGGGCTTAGTTTTCACTAAGTTTCATGGGGAACTATAAGAAACCGTTGTAATAATAAGTTCTACGCTGTTCCCATTGACAAAACTGTTGTAATGCGTTAGTTTACAACGTTTAAAGCTAATAAACCGTTTTAATCAATGGGAAATGCGTAGTTTAAAAGATATTTAGGTGAACTCTTATTATGGGGCTTAGTTTTCACTAAGTTTCATGGGGAACTATAAGAAACCGTTGTAATAATAAGTTCTACGCTGTTCCGATTGACAAAACTGTTGTAATGCGTTAGTTTACAACGTTTTAAAGCTAACTAAACCGTTTTAATCAATGGGAAATGCGTAGTTTAAAAGATATTTAGGTGAACTCTTATTACGGGGCTTAGTTTTCACTAAGTTTCATGGGGAACTATAAGAAACCGTTGTAATAATAAGTTCTACGCTGTTCCCATTGACAAAACTGTTGTAATGCGTTAGTTTACAACGTTTTAAAGCTAACTAAACCGTTTTAATCAATGGGAAATGCGTAGTTTAAAATATATTTAGGTGAACTCTTATTACGGGGCTTAGTTTTCACTAAGTTTCATGGGGAACTATAAAAAACCGTTGTAATAATAAGTTCTACGCTGTTCCCATTGACAAAACTGTTGTAATGCGTTAGTTTACAACGTTTTAAAGCTAACTAAACCGTTGGGAAATGCGTAGTTTAAAAGATATTTAGGTTAACTCTTATTACGAGGCTTAGTTTTCACTAAGTTTCATGGGGAACTATAAGAAACCGTTGTAATAATAAGTTCTACGCTGTTCCCATTGACAAAACTGTTGTAATGCGTTAGTTTACAACGTTTTAAAGCTAACTAAACCGTTTTAATCAATGGGAAATGCGTAGTTTAAAAGATATTTAGGTGAACTCTTATTACGGGGCTTAGTTTTCACTAAGTTTCATGGGGAACTATAAGAAACCGTTGTAATAATAAGTTCTACGCTGTTCCCATTGACAAAACTGTTGTAATGCGTTAGTTTACAACGTTTTAAAGCTAACTAAACCGTTTTAATCAATGGGAAATGTGTAGTTTAAAAGATATTTAGGTGAACTCTTATTACGGGGCTTAGTTTTCACTAAGTTTCATGGGGAACTATAAGAAACCGTTGTAATAATAAGTTCTACGCTGTTCCCATTGACAAAACTGTTGTAATGCGTTAGTTTACAACGTTTTAAAGCTAACTAAACCGTTTTAATCAATGGGAAATGCGTAGTTTAAAAGATATTTAGGTGAACTCTTATTACGGGGCTTAGTTTTCACTAAGTTTCATGGGGAACTATAAGAAACCGTTGTAATAATAAGTTCTACGCTGTTCCCATTGACAAAACTGTTGTAATGCGTTAGTTTACAACGTTTTAAAGCTAACTAAACCGTTTTAATCAATGGGAAATGTGTAGTTTAAAAGATATTTAGGTGAACTCTTATTACGGGGCTTCTTAGTTTTCACTAAGTTTCATGGGGAACTATAAGAAACCGTTGTAATAATAAGTTCTACGCTGTTCCCATTGACAAAACTGTTGTAATGCGTTAGTTTACAACGTTTTAAAGCTAACTAAACCGTTTTAATCAATGGGAAATGCGTAGTTTAAAAGATATTTAGGTGAACTCTTATTACGGGGCTTAGTTTTCACTAAGTTTCATGGGGAACTATAAGAAACCGTTGTAATAATAAGTTCTACGCTGTTCCCATTGACAAAACTGTTGTAATGCGTTAGTTTACAACGTTTTAAAGCTAACTAAACCGTTTTAATCAATGGGAAATGCGTAGTTTAAAAGATATTTAGGTGAACTCTTATTACGGGGCTTAGTTTTCACTAAGTTTCATGGGGAACTATAAGAAACCGTTGTAATAATAAGTTCTACGCTGTTCCCATTGACAAAACTGTTGTAATGCGTTAGTTTACAACGTTTTAAAGCTAACTAAACCGTTTTAATCAATGGGAAATGCGTAGTTTAAAAGATATTTAGGTGAACTCTTATTACGGGGCTTAGTTTTCACTAAGTTTCATGGGGAACTATAAGAAACCGTTGTAATAATAAGTTCTACGCTGTTCCCATTGACAAAACTGTTGTAATGCGTTAGTTTACAACGTTTTAAAGCTAACTAAACCGTTTTAATCAATGGGAAATGCGTAGTTTAAAAGATATTTAGGTGAACTCTTATTACGGGGCTTAGTTTTCACTAAGTTTCATGGGGAACTATAAGAAACCGTTGTAATAATAAGTTCTACGCTGTTCCCATTGACAAAACTGTTGTAATGCGTTAGTTTACAACGTTTTAAAGCTAACTAAACCGTTTTAATCAATGGGAAATGCGTAGTTTAAAAGATATTTAGGTGAACTCTTATTACGGGGCTTAGTTTTCACTAAGTTTCATGGGGAACTATAAGAAACCGTTGTAATAATAAGTTCTACGCTGTTCCCATTGACAAAACTGTTGTAATGCGTTAGTTTACAACGTTTTAAAGCTAACTAAACCGTTTTAATCAATGGGAAATGCGTAGTTTAAAAGATATTTAGGTGAACTCTTATTACGGGGCTTAGTTTTCACTAAGTTTCATGGGGAACTATAAGAAACCGTTGTAATAATAAGTTCTACGCTGTTCCCATTGACAAAACTGTTGTAATGCGTTAGTTTACAACGTTTTAAAGCTAACTAAACCGTTTTAATCAATGGGAAATGCGTAGTTTAAAAGATATTTAGGTGAACTCTTATTACGGGGCTTAGTTTTCACTAAGTTTCATGGGGAACTATAAGAAACCGTTGTAATAATAAGTTCTACGCTGTTCCCATTGACAAAACTGTTGTAATGCGTTAGTTTACAACGTTTTAAAGCTAACTAAACCGTTTTAATCAATGGGAAATGCGTAGTTTAAAAGATATTTAGGTGAACTCTTATTACGGGGCTTAGTTTTCACTAAGTTTCATGGGGAACTATAAGAAACCGTTGTAATAATAAGTTCTACGCTGTTCCCATTGACAAAACTGTTGTAATGCGTTAGTTTACAACGTTTTAAAGCTAACTAAACCGTTTTAATCAATGGGAAATGCGTAGTTTAAAAGATATTTAGGTGAACTCTTATTACGGGGCTTAGTTTTCACTAAGTTTCATGGGGAACTATAAGAAACCGTTGTAATAATAAGTTCTACGCTGTTCCCATTGACAAAACTGTTGTAATGCGTTAGTTTACAACGTTTTAAAGCTAACTAAACCGTTTTAATCAATGGGAAATGCGTAGTTTAAAAGATATTTAGGTGAACTCTTATTACGGGGCTTAGTTTTCACTAAGTTTCATGGGGAACTATAAGAAACCGTTGTAATAATAAGTTCTACGCTGTTCCCATTGACAAAACTGTTGTAATGCGTTAGTTTACAACGTTTTAAAGCTAACTAAACCGTTTTAATCAATGGGAAATGCGTAGTTTAAAAGATATTTAGGTGAACTCTTATTACGGGGCTTAGTTTTCACTAAGTTTCATGGGGAACTATAAGAAACCGTTGTAATAATAAGTTCTACGCTGTTCCCATTGACAAAACTGTTGTAATGCGTTAGTTTACAACGTTTTAAAGCTAACTAAACCGTTTTAATCAATGGGAAATGCGTAGTTTAAAAGATATTTAGGTGAACTCTTATTACGGGGCTTAGTTTTCACTAAGTTTCATGGGGAACTATAAGAAACCGTTGTAATAATAAGTTCTACGCTGTTCCCATTGACAAAACTGTTGTAATGCGTTAGTTTACAACGTTTTAAAGCTAACTAAACCGTTTTAATCAATGGGAAATGCGTAGTTTAAAAGATATTTAGGTGAACTC
Source organism: Pelagia noctiluca (assembly GCA_963924455.1). Classification (NCBI taxonomy): domain Eukaryota; kingdom Metazoa; phylum Cnidaria; class Scyphozoa; order Semaeostomeae; family Pelagiidae; genus Pelagia; species Pelagia noctiluca. The sequence goes on along the minus strand of CAWUPU010000226.1, from coordinate 17,662 downwards.
TTATTACGGGGCTTAGTTTTCACTAAGTTTCATGGGGAACTATAAGAAACCGTTGTAATAATAAGTTCTACGCTGTTCCCATTGACAAAACTGTTGTAATGCGTTAGTTTACAACGTTTTAAAGCTAACTAAACCGTTTTAATCAATGGGAAATGCGTAGTTTAAAAGATATTTAGGTGAACTCTTATTACGGGGCTTAGTTTTCACTAAGTTTCATGGGGAACTATAAGAAACCGTTGTAATAATAAGTTCTACGCTGTTCCCATTGACAAAACTGTTGTAATGCGTTAGTTTACAACGTTTTAAAGCTAACTAAACCGTTTTAATCAATGGGAAATGCGTAGTTTAAAAGATATTTAGGTGAACTCTTATTACGGGGCTTAGTTTTCACTAAGTTTCATGGGGAACTATTAAGAAACCGTTGTAATAATAAGTTCTACGCTGTTCCCATTGACAAAACTGTTGTAATGCGTTAGTTTACAACGTTTTAAAGCTAACTAAACCGTTTTAATCAATGGGAAATGCGTAGTTTAAAAGATATTTAGGTGAACTCTTATTACGGGGCTTAGTTTTCACTAAGTTTCATGGGGAACTATAAGAAACCGTTGTAATAATAAGTTCTACGCTGTTCCCATTGACAAAACTGTTGTAATGCGTTAGTTTACAACGTTTTAAAGCTAACTAAACGTTTTAATCAATGGGAAATGCGTAGTTTAAAAGATATTTAGGTGAACTCTTATTACAGGGCTTAGTTTTCACTAAGTTTCATGGGGAACTATAAGAAACCGTTGTAATAATAAGTTCTACGCTGTTCCCATTGACAAAACTGTTGTAATGCGTTAGTTTACAACGTTTTAAAGCTAACTAAACCGTTTTAATCAATGGGAAATGCGTAGTTTAAAAGATATTTAGGTGAACTCTTATTACGGGGCTTAGTTTTCACTAAGTTTCATGGGGAACTATAAGAAACCGTTGTAATAATAAGTTCTACGCTGTTCCCATTGACAAAACTGTTGTAATGCGTTAGTTTACAACGTTTTAAAGCTAACTAAACCGTTTTAATCAATGGGAAATGCGTAGTTTAAAAGATATTTAGGTGAACTCTTATTACGGGGCTTAGTTTTCACTAAGTTTCATGGGGAACTATAAGAAACCGTTGTAATAATAAGTTCTACGCTGTTCCCATTGACAAAACTGTTGTAATGCGTTAGTTTACAACGTTTTAAAGCTAACTAAACCGTTTTAATCAATGGGAAATGCGTAGTTTAAAAGATATTTAGGTGAACTCTTATTACGGGGCTTAGTTTTCACTAAGTTTCATGGGGAACTATAAGAAACCGTTGTAATAATAAGTTCTACGCTGTTCCCATTGACAAAACTGTTGTAATGCGTTAGTTTACAACGTTTTAAAGCTAACTAAACCGTTTTAATCAATGGGAAATGCGTAGTTTAAAAGATATTTAGGTGAACTCTTATTACGGGGCTTAGTTTTCACTAAGTTTCATGGGGAACTATAAGAAACCGTTGTAATAATAAGTTCTACGCTGTTCCCATTGACAAAACTGTTGTAATGCGTTAGTTTACAACGTTTTAAAGCTAACTAAACCGTTTTAATCAATGGGAAATGCGTAGTTCAAAAGATATTTAGGTGAACTCTTATTACGGGGCTTAGTTTTCACTAAGTTTCATGGGGAACTATAAGAAACCGTTGTAATAATAAGTTCTACGCTGTTCCCATTGACAAAACTGTTGTAATGCGTTAGTTTACAACGTTTTAAAGCTAACTAAACCGTTTTAATCAATGGGAAATGCGTAGTTTAAAAGATATTTAGGTGAACTCTTATTACGGGGCTTAGTTTTCACTAAGTTTCATGGGGAACTATAAGAAACCGTTGTAATAATAAGTTCTACGCTGTTCCCATTAACAAAACTGTTGTAATGCGTTAGTTTACAACGTTTTAAAGCTAACTAAACCGTTTTAATCAATGGGAAATGCGTAGTTTAAAAGATATTTAGGTGAACTCTTATTACGGGGCTTAGTTTTCACTAAGTTTCATGGGGAACTATAAGAAACCGTTGTAATAATAAGTTCTACGCTGTTCCCATTGACAAAACTGTTGTAATGCGTTAGTTTACAACGTTTTAAAGCTAACTAAACCGTTTTAATCAATGGGAAATGCGTAGTTTAAAAGATATTTAGGTGAACTCTTATTACGGGGCTTAGTTCTCACTAAGTTTCATGGGGAACTATAAGAAACCGTTGTAATAATAAGTTCTACGCTGTTCCCATTGACAAAACTGTTGTAATGCGTTAGTTTACAACGTTTTAAAGCTAACTAAACCGTTTTAATCAATGGGAAATGCGTAGTTTAAAAGATATTTAGGTGAACTCTTATTACGGGGCTTAGTTTTCACTAAGTTTCATGGGGAACTATAAGAAACCGTTGTAATAATAAGTTCTACGCTGTTCCCATTGACAAAACTGTTGTAATGCGTTAGTTTACAACGTTTTAAAGCTAACTAAACCGTTTTAATCAATGGGAAATGCGTAGTTTAAAAGATATTTAGGTGAACTCTTATTACGGGGCTTAGTTTTCACTAAGTTTCATGGGGAACTATAAGAAACCGTTGTAATAATAATTTCTACGCTGTTCCCATTGACAAAACTGTTGTAATGCGTTAGTTTACAACGTTTTAAAGCTAACTAAACCGTTTTAATCAATGGGAAATGCGTAGTTTAAAAGATATTTAGGTGAACTCTTATTACGGGGCTTAGTTTTCACTAAGTTTCATGGGGAACTATAAGAAACCGTTGTAATAATAAGTTCTACGCTGTTCCCATTGACAAAACTGTTGTAATGCGTTAGTTTACAACGTTTTAAAGCTAACTAAACCGTTTTAATCAATGGGAAATGCGTAGTTTAAAAGATATTTAGGTGAACTCTTATTACGGGGCTTAGTTTTCACTAAGTTTCATGAGGAACTATAAGAAACCGTTGTAATAATAAGTTCTACGCTGTTCCCATTGACAAAACTGTTGTAATGCGTTAGTTTACAACGTTTTAAATCTAACTAAACTGTTTTAATCAATAGGAAATGCGTAGTTTAAAAGATATTTAGGTGAACTCTTATTACGGGGTTTAGTTTTCACTAAGTTTCATGGGGAACTATAAGAAACCGTTGTAATAATAAGTTCTACGCTGTTCCCATTGACAAAACTGTTGTAATGCGTTAGTTTACAACGTTTTAAAGCTAACTAAACCGTTTTAATCAATGGGAATTGCGTAGTTTAAAAGATATTTAGGTGAACTCTTATTACGGGGCTTAGTTTTCACTAAGTTTCATGGGGAACTATAAGAAACTGTTGTAATAATAAGTTCTACGCTGTTCCCATTGACAAAACTGTTGTAATGCGTTAGTTTACAACGTTTTAAAGCTAACTAAACCGTTTTAATCAATGGGAAATGCGTAGTTTAAAAGATATTTAGGTGAACTCTTATTACGGGGCTTAGTTTTCACTAAGTTTCATGGGGAACTATAAGAAACCGTTGTAATAATAAGTTCTACGCTGTTCCCATTGACAAAACTGTTGTAATGGGTTAGTTTACAACGTTTTAAAGCTAACTAAACCGTTTTAATCAATGGGAAATGCGTAGTTTAAAAGATATTTAGGTGAACTCTTATTACGAGGCTTAGTTTTCACTAAGTTTCATGGGGAACTATAAGAAACCGTTGTAATAATAAGTTCTACGCTGTTCCCATTGACAAAACTGTTGTAATGCGTTAGTTTACAACGTTTTAAAGCTAACTAAACCGTTTTAATCAATGGGAAATGCGTAGTTTAAAAGATATTTAGGTGAACTCTTATTACGGGGCTTAGTTTTCACTAAGTTTCATGGGGAACTATAAGAAACCGTTGTAATAATAAGTTCTACGCTGTTCCCATTGACAAAACTGTTGTAATGCGTTAGTTTACAACGTTTTAAAGCTAACTAAACCGTTTTAATCAATGGGAAATGCGTAGTTTAAAAGATATTTAGGTGAACTCTTATTACGGGGCTTAGTTTTCACTAAGTTTCATGGGGAACTATAAGAAACCGTTGTAATAATAAGTTCTACGCTGTTCCCATTGACAAAACTGTTGTAATGCGTTAGTTTACAACGTTTTAAAGCTAACTAAACCGTTTTAATCAATGGGAAATGCGTAGTTTAACCCTTTAGCGCCCACCCATGCTTAAAGTTGAGAAAAAATTCTGATAATCTGTTTTAAGGTAGGTCTTAGGGCTGCTATGACTTAAGAATATTCGTATTTTGAAAATTTTGTTAACCACACCCTTTTTTCATTTGTAGCATATATGATACAATGGGCATTAAAGTACCAAGAAAATGGAAATGGAAATTTCCACTAGAAATGAGTAAATATAAAATGCAAGCTCAAAAAGGTTAAAGACATCATTTCAAAATCAAAAACACTCAAGTTTCATAGAATATAACATAATAAAAGTTACACAGCTTCTTAACAAAATCGTCAAATATAGTTTTCTTCATCTTGAATGGAAGTCTTGAAAGCAATTTTTTCCCTTTCGTAAACAAAGCCAAACATTGCATTTTTGGCACTTGATAAAGGAAAACCCTTCTTTGCAATATTTGCACCTCTGCCGTTTTTCTGTACATGCTGGAAGGTGGTTGAATCCATCGAATTGCATGTCTTGAGTTGGACTGCTTTGAACTGCTGCTTTCTTTGGTGGTGGCGCTTAGGCATCAAGTGCAGGTCTACCAGCCCTTCGTTTTTGAACGTGGACAAGACTGAGGGCGACTTCTGCTTGAAATTTTCTGAGTGCCATAAACTTTGCTGTTGGGTTTAGGATCTTTAAATTTCGACGATAGAGGAACCATGCATTTGCCAGGGCGATGACTACGGTATGAAACCAAATATATATGTACCAACGGTGGCATTTGGCACTAGCTTTATAAAATGAGCACATCATATCAAGCTTATCGATGCCACCCATATATTTGTTATATATTTGTATGATATGGGGTTGAGCAACTTGACAGTGCTTTTTAACCTTTCGGTCATACCTGCGAACAGAATTAACAGGTTAAACCCCAACATACGAAGAAACCAAGGTAACAGCCTTGTTGTCATACCATCGAACAGCAATGTTATTTGTGTTCTTGTCAGTGCGATAATCATAGCTCCCACGCCCCTTTTTTTTCAAATCCTTCTCAGATAACAAGGGGCAATTCTTTGTGCGATTTGAACGGATTGTTCCAGCAAACCAAATTTGGCGTTGCTTTAGGGCTTCCAAGAGAGGCAAAGACGTGAAGTAGTTGTCAGCAAACACTTTGAAGTTATGTCCGCATGGCAAAGTTGATGTCAGCTTCAAAACCACTGATGCACCAACACCATGGACTGAGGGGCTACTGGATGCTGATTCTTTTCCTTGGTATATGTCGAAATCATACAGAAACCCACTAGCCCCACTTCTTCCCCAAAGTTTAAACCCCCATTTGTTGGGCTTATTGGGCAGGTATTGCTTTAACAAGGAGCGTCCTTTGAATGCAATCATTATTTCATCGACAGCCTGGAATTCTTCAGGGGATACATTCAAAAAGTTGTCTCGTAGTTCTGTTAACCAGGGTCGAATTTTCCAGGCACGATCTTTTTCTTTGGCTTCTTGTGTAACGGACAAATTATCAACAAAATGCAAGTTACGCAAGAGAGCCAAAAAACGATTCCTTGACATGATGGAGCTTACACCATCATAGCTCATGTAAGTCTCCCAATACGACCTGAGGGAGGGCATCTTGACAAGTCCCATTCTGAAGTAAACACCTATAAATTTCTCAATGTCTTTAGTGGTGACATTGATGCTCGTACCAGTGGACTGGACACTATATAGGTTTGTTTCCTCTGAGACTCTTTCAAGAAGTTCATCTGTGACAAACATCTTGAAGTATTGATAGGGGGTGGTAGAGTCACTAGGAGTGGGTTGTGGTGGTAGCTGTTGGAACGTTTTGTCTCCTGTTTCGTCCAATTCCACCTTGCGCCAAACTGGGTTAAAAACTACTTCTCTCTGATTTGCCATATTTGAGAGGGGCTGGTTATCATCATCGTCATCACTGCTGGAGTCTGAATATTCGATGCGGTCTTCGGGATGCTTGGGAGATGCTGTACCTTCATTTTGCAATACAGAAAAACTTCTTTTTGATACAGAAACCATGCTTTCATCAGGCTCAAAATCAGAATCTGACTCGAGTAAATCCTCAAAATCACTTTCTCCGTCAAGGATGTATGCCAGAGCATCATCAATATTTACATTTGTATCTTTTTCCATCTGAAAAGAAAACAACATATTACAAGACACTTATGGACAAATAAGCCCATTGTAGCATTTCTGCTACATGATTATTACAGTGCTATATTCTTCAAAAATGAAATTAAAAACACAATAAAAATACCTTTGGGGTGTTCTTTGATCTTTTCTCAAATAGAAATGAATCAAAACATCAATAGAAACTGCCAGCAAGAACTGTGAGATGCATCTGAAAGCTGATCGAAAACATCGATAGCGCCATTTTGAAAACACAAGTTTTGAATAGTGAGGCCAGCATGAATCACTCAAGCGAGAGTGCTAATCCTATATACTACTATTCAGAATATGGTGCAAGCTTGCTACACCGGGATTTTTCAATATGTAGTGCTTTGTTTTATCTCCATACGGTGGGTGTCAATACTCTGTAGCAGATCTGCTACGTGGGGCGCTAAAGGGTTAAAAGATATTTAGGTGAACTCTTATTACGGGGCTTAGTTTTCACTAAGTTTCATGGGGAACTATAAGAAACCGTTGTAATAATAAGTTCTACGCTGTTCCCATTGACAAAACTGTTGTAATGCGTTAGTTTACAACGTTTTAAAGCTAACTAAACCGTTTTAATCAATGGGAAATGCGTAGTTTAAAAGATATTTAGGTGAACTCTTATTACGGGGCTTAGTTTTCACTAAGTTTCATGGGGAACTATAAGAAACCGTTGTAATAATAAGTTCTACGCTGTTCCCATTGACAAAACTGTTGTAATGCGTTAGTTTACAACGTTTTAAAGCTAACTAAACCGTTTTAATCAATGGGAAATGCGTAGTTTAAAAGATATTTAGGTGAACTCTTATTACGGGGCTTAGTTTTCACTAAGTTTCATAGGGAACTATAAGAAACCGTTGTAATAATAAGTTCTACGCTGTTCCCATTGACAAAACTGTTGTAATGCGTTAGTTTACAACGTTTTAAAGCTAACTAAACCGTTTTAATCAATGGGAAATTCGTAGTTTAAAAGATATTTAGGTGAACTCTTATTACGGGGCTTAGTTTTCACTAAGTTTCATGGGGAACTATAAGAAACCGTTGTAATAATAAGTTCTACGCTGTTCCCATTGACAAAACTGTTGTAATGCGTTAGTTTACAACGTTTTAAAGCTAACTAAACCGTTTTAATCAATGGGAAATGCGTAGTTTAAAAGATATTTAGGTGAACTCTTATTACGGGGCTTAGTTTTCACTAAGTTTCATGGGGAACTATAAGAAACCGTTGTAATAATAAGTTCTACGCTGTTCCCATTGACAAAACTGTTGTAATGCGTTAGTTTACAACGTTTTAAAGCTAACTAAACCGTTTTAATCAATGGGAAATGCGTAGTTTAAAAGATATTTAGGTGAACTCTTATTACGGGGCTTAGTTTTCACTAAGTTTCATGGGGAACTATAAGAAACCGTTGTAATAATAAGTTCTACGCTGTTCCCATTGACAAAACTGTTGTAATGCGTTAGTTTACAACGTTTTAAAGCTAACTAAACCGTTTTAATCAATGGGAAATGCGTAGTTTAAAAGATATTTAGGTGAACTCTTATTACGGGGCTTAGTTTTCACTAAGTTTCATGGGGAACTATAAGAAACCGTTGTAATAATAAGTTCTACGCTGTTCCCATTGACAAAACTGTTGTAATGCGTTAGTTTACAACGTTTTAAAGCTAACTAAACCGTTTTAATCAATGGGAAATGCGTAGTTTAAAAGATATTTAGGTGAACTCTTATTACGGGGCTTAGTTTTCACTAAGTTTCATAGGGAACTATAAGAAACCGTTGTAATAATAAGTTCTACGCTGTTCCCATTGACAAAACTGTTGTAATGCGTTAGTTTACAACGTTTTAAAGCTAACTAAACCGTTTTAATCAATGGGAAATTCGTAGTTTAAAAGATATTTAGGTGAACTCTTATTACGGGGCTTAGTTTTCACTAAGTTTCATGGGGAACTATAAGAAACCGTTGTAATAATAAGTTCTACGCTGTTCCCATTGACAAAACTGTTGTAATGCGTTAGTTTACAACGTTTTAAAGCTAACTAAACCGTTTTAATCAATGGTAAATGCGTAGTTTAAAAGATATTTAGGTGAACTCTTATTACGGGGCTTAGTTTTCACTAAGTTTCATGGGGAACTATAAGAAACCATTGTAGTAATAAGTTCTACGCTGTTCCCATTGACAAAACTGTTGTAATGCGTTAGTTTACAACGTTTTAAAGCTAACTAAACCGTTTTAATCAATGGGAAATGCGTAGTTTAAAAGATATTTAGGTGAACTCTTATTACGGGGCTTAGGTTTCACTAAGTTTCATGGGGAACTATAAGAAACCGTTGTAATAATAAGTTCTACGCTGTTCCCATTGACAAAACTGTTGTAATGCGTTAGTTTACAACGTTTTAAAGCTAACTAAACCGTTTTAATCAATGGGAAATGCGTAGTTTAAAAGATATTTAGGTGAACTCTTATTACGGGGCTTAGTTTTCACTAAGTTTCATGGGGAACTATAAGAAACCGTTGTAATAATAAGTTCTACGCTGTTCCCATTGACAAAACTGTTGTAATGCGTTAGTTTACAACGTTTTAAAGCTAACTAAACCGTTTTAATCAATGGGAAATGCGTAGTTTAAAAGATATTTAGGTGAAATCTTATTACGGGGCTTAGTTTTCACTAAGTTTCATGGGGAACTATAAGAAACCGTTGTAATAATAAGTTCTACGCTGTTCCCATTGACAAAACTGTTGTAATGCGTTAGTTTACAACGTTTTAAAGCTAACTAAACCGTTTTAATCAATGGGAAATGCGTAGTTTAAAAGATATTTAGGTGAACTCTTATTACGGGGCTTAGTTTTCACTAAGTTTCATGGGGAACTATAAGAAACCGTTGTAATAATAAGTTCTACGCTGTTCCCATTGACAAAACTGTTGTAATGCGTTAGTTTACAACGTTTTAAAGCTAACTAAACCGTTTTAATCAATGGGAAATGCGTAGTTTAAAATATATTTAGGTGAACTCTTATTACGGGGCTTAGTTTTCACTAAGTTTCATGGGGAACTATAAGAAACCGTTGTAATAATAAGTTCTACGCTGTTCCCATTGACAAAACTGTTGTAATGCGTTAGTTTACAACGTTTTAAAGCTAACTAAACCGTTTTAATCAATGGGAAATGCGTAGTTTAAAAGATATTTAGGTGAACTCTTATTACGGGGCTTAGTTTTCACTAAGTTTCATGGGGAACTATAAGAAACCGTTGTAATAATAAGTTCTAAGCTGTTCCCATTGACAAAACTGTTGTAATGCGTTAGTTTACAACGTTTTAAAGCTAACTAAACCGTTTTAATCAATGGGAAATGCGCAGTTTAAAAGATATTTAGGTGAACTCTTATTACGGGGCTTAGTTTTCACTAAGTTTCATGGGGAACTATAAGAAACCGTTGTAATAATAAGTTCTACGCTGTTCCCATTGACAAAACTGTTGTAATGCGTTAGTTTACAACGTTTTAAAGCTAACTAAACCGTTTAAATGAATGGGAAATGCGTAGTTTAAAAGATATTTAGGTGAACTCTTATTACGGGGCTTAGTTTTCACTAAGTTTCATGGGGAACTATAAGAAACCGTTGTAATAATAAGTTCTACGCTGCTCCCATTGACAAAACTGTTGTAATGCGTTAGTTTACAACGTTTTAAAGCTAACTAAACCGTTTTAATCAATGGGAAATGCGTAGTTTAAAAGATATTTAGGTGAACTCTTATTACGGGGCTTAGTTTTCACTAAGTTTCATGGGGAACTATAAGAAACCGTTGTAATAATAAGTTCTACGCTGTTCCCATTGACAAAACTGTTGTAATGCGTTAGTTTACAACGTTTTAAAGCTAACTAAACCGTTTTAATCAATGGGAAATGCGTAGTTTAAAAGATATTTAGGTGAACTCTTATTACGGGGCTTAGTTTTCACTAAGTTTCATGGGGAACTATAAGAAACCGTCGTAATAATAAGTTCTACGCTGTTCCCATTGACAAAACTGTTGTAATGCGTTAGTTTACAACGTTTTAAAGCTAACTAAACCGTTTTAATCAATGGGAAATGCGTAGTTTAAAAGATATTTAGGTGAACTCTTATTACGGGGCTTAGTTTTCACTAAGTTTCATCGGGAACTATAAGAAACCGTTGTAATAATAAGTTCTACGCTGTTCCCATTGACAAAACTCTTGTAATGCGTTAGTTTACAACGTTTTAAAGCTAACTAAACCGTTTTAATCAATGGGAAATGCGTAGTTTAAAAGATATTTAGGTGAACTCTTATTACGTGGCTTAGTTTTCACTAAGTTTCATGGGGAACTATAAGAAACCGTTGTAATAATAAGTTCTACGCTGTTCCCATTGACAAAACTGTTGTAATGCGTTAGTTTACAACGTTTTAAAGCTAACTAAACCGTTTTAATCAATGGGAAATGCGTAGTTTAAAAGATATTTAGGTGAACTCTTATTACGGGGCTTAGTTTTCACTAAGTTTCATGGGGAACTATAAGAAACCGTTGTAATAATAAGTTCTACGCTGTTCCCATTGACAAAACTGTTGTAATGCGTTAGTTTACAACGTTTTAAAGCTAACTAAACCGTTTTAATCAATGGGAAATGCGTAGTTTAAAAGATATTTAGGTGAACTCTTATTACGGGGCTTAGTTTTCACTAAGTTTCATGGGGAACTATAAGAAACCGTTGTAATAATAAGTTCTACGCTGTTCCCATTGACAAAACTGTTGTAATGCGTTAGTTTACAACGTTTTAAAGCTAACTAAACCGTTTTAATCAATGGGAAATGCGTAGTTTAAAAGATATTTAGGTGAACTCTTATTACGGGGCTTAGTTTTCACTAAGTTTCATGGGGAACTATAAGAAACCGTTGTAATAATAAGTTCTACGCTGTTCCCATTGACAAAACTGTTGTAATGCGTTAGTTTACAACGTTTTAAAGCTAACTAAACCGTTTTAATCAATGGGAAATGCGTAGTTTAAAAGATATTTAGGTGAACTCTTATTACGGGGCTTAGTTTTCACTAAGTTTCATGGGGAACTATAAGAAACCGTTGTAATAATAAGTTCTACGCTGTTCCCATTGACAAAACTGTTGTAATGCGTTAGTTTACAACGTTTTAAAGCTAACTAAACCGTTTTAATCAATGGGAAATGCGTAGTTTAAAAGATATTTAGGTGAACTCTTATTACGGGGCTTAGTTTTCACTAAGTTTCATGGGGAACTATAAGAAACCGTTGTAATAATAAGTTCTACGCTGTTCCCATTGACAAAACTGTTGTAATGCGTTAGTTTACAACGTTTTAAAGCTAACTAAACCGTTTTAATCAATGGGAAATGCGTAGTTTAAAAGATATTTAGGTGAACTCTTATTACGGGGCTTAGTTTTCACTAAGTTTCATAGGGAACTATAAGAAACCGTTGTAATAATAAGTTCTACGCTGTTCCCATTGACAAAACTGTTGTAATGCGTTAGTTTACAACGTTTTAAAGCTAACCAAACCGTTTTAATCAATGGGAAATGCGTAGTTTAAAAGATATTTAGGTGAACTCTTATTACGGGGCTTAGTTTTCACTAAGTTTCATGGGGAACTATAAGAAACCGTTGTAATAATAAGTTCTACGCTGTTCCCATTGACAAAACTGTTGTAATGCGTTAGTTTACAACGTTTTAAAGCTAACTAAACCGTTTTAATCAATGGGAAATGCGTAGTTTAAAAGATATTTAGGTGAACTCTTATTACGGGGCTTAGTTTTCACTAAGTTTCATGGGGAACTATAAGAAACCGTTGTAATAATAAGTTCTACGCTGTTCCCATTGACAAAACTGTTGTAATGCGTTAGTTTACAACGTTTTAAAGCTAACTAAACCGTTTTAATCAATGGGAAATGCGTAGTTTAAAAGATATTTAGGTGAACTCTTATTACGGGGCTAAGTTTTCACTAAGTTTCATGGGGAACTATAAGAAACCGTTGTAATAATAAGTTCTACGCTGTTCCTATTGACAAAACTGTTGTAATGCGTTAGTTTACAACGTTTTAAAGCTAACTAAACCGTTTTAATCAATGGGAAATGCGTAGTTTAAAAGATATTTAGGTGAACTCTTATTACGGGGCTTAGTTCTCACTAAGTTTCATGGGGAACTATAAGAAACCGTTGTAATAATAAGTTCTACGCTGTTCCCATTGACAAAACTGTTGTAATGCGTTAGTTTACAACGTTTTAAAGCTAACTAAACCGTTTTAATCAATGGGAAATGCGTAGTTTAAAAGATATTTAGGTGAACTCTTATTACGGGGCTTAGTTTTCACTAAGTTTCATGGGGAACTATAAGAAACCGTTGTAATAATAAGTTCTACGCTGTTCCCATTGACAAAACTGTTGTAATGCGTTAGTTTACAACGTTTTAAAGCTAACTAAACCGTTTTAATCAATGGGAAATGCGTAGTTTAAAAGATATTTAGGTGAACTCTTATTACGGGGCTTAGTTTTCACTAAGTTTCATGGGGAACTATAAGAAACCGTTGTAATAATAAGTTCTACGCTGTTCCCATTGACAAAACTGTTGTAATGCGTTAGTTTACAACGTTTTAAAGCTAACTAAACCGTTTTAATCAATGGGAAATGCGTAGTTTAAAAGATATTTAGGTGAACTCTTATTACGGGGCTTAGTTTTCACTAAGTTTCATGGGGAACTATAAGAAACCGTTGTAATAATAAGTTCTACGCTGTTCCCATTGACAAAACTGTTGTAATGCGTTAGTTTACAACGTTTTAAAGCTAACTAAACCGTTTTAATCAATGGGAAATGCGTAGTTTAAAAGATATTTAGGTGAACTCGTATTACGGGGCTTAGTTTTCACTAAGTTTCATGGGGAACTATAAGAAACCGTTGTAATAATAAGTTCTACGCTGTTCCCATTGACAAAACTGTTGTAATGCGTTAGTTTACAACGTTTTAAAGCAAACTAAACCGTTTTAATCAATGGGAAATGCGTAGTTTAAAAGATATTTAGGTGAACTCTTATTACGGGGCTTAGTTTTCACTAAGTTTCATGGGGAACTATAAGAAACCGTTGTAATAATAAGTTCTACGCTGTTCCCATTGACAAAACTGTTGTAATGCGTTAGTTTACAACGTTTTAAAGCTAACTAAACCGTTTTAATCAATGGGAAATGCGTAGTTTAAAAGATATTTAGGTGAACTCTTATTACGGGGCTTAGTTTTCACTAAGTTTCATGGGGAACTATAAGAAACCGTTGTAATAATAAGTTCTACGCTGTTCCCATTGACAAAACTGTTGTAATGCGTTAGTTTACAACGTTTTAAAGCTAACTAAACCGTTTTAATCAATGGGAAATGCGCAGTTTAAAAGATATTTAGGTGAACTCTTATTACGGGGCTTAGTTTTCACTAAGTTTCATGGGGAACTATAAGAAACCGTTGTAATAATAAGTTCTACGCTGTTCCCATTGACAAAACTGTTGTAATGCGTTAGTTTACAACGTTTTAAAGCTAACTAAACCGTTTAAATGAATGGGAAATGCGTAGTTTAAAAGATATTTAGGTGAACTCTTATTACGGGGCTTAGTTTTCACTAAGTTTCATGGGGAACTATAAGAAACCGTTGTAATAATAAGTTCTACGCTGCTCCCATTGACAAAACTGTTGTAATGCGTTAGTTTACAACGTTTTAAAGCTAACTAAACCGTTTTAATCAATGGGAAATGCGTAGTTTAAAAGATATTTAGGTGAACTCTTATTACGGGGCTTAGTTTTCACTAAGTTTCATGGGGAACTATAAGAAACCGTTGTAATAATAAGTTCTACGCTGTTCCCATTGACAAAACTGTTGTAATGCGTTAGTTTACAACGTTTTAAAGCTAACTAAACCGTTTTAATCAATGGGAAATGCGTAGTTTAAAAGATATTTAGGTGAACTCTTATTACGGGGCTTAGTTTTCACTAAGTTTCATGGGGAACTATAAGAAACCGTCGTAATAATAAGTTCTACGCTGTTCCCATTGACAAAACTGTTGTAATGCGTTAGTTTACAACGTTTTAAAGCTAACTAAACCGTTTTAATCAATGGGAAATGCGTAGTTTAAAAGATATTTAGGTGAACTCTTATTACGGGGCTTAGTTTTCACTAAGTTTCATCGGGAACTATAAGAAACCGTTGTAATAATAAGTTCTACGCTGTTCCCATTGACAAAACTCTTGTAATGCGTTAGTTTACAACGTTTTAAAGCTAACTAAACCGTTTTAATCAATGGGAAATGCGTAGTTTAAAAGATATTTAGGTGAACTCTTATTACGTGGCTTAGTTTTCACTAAGTTTCATGGGGAACTATAAGAAACCGTTGTAATAATAAGTTCTACGCTGTTCCCATTGACAAAACTGTTGTAATGCGTTAGTTTACAACGTTTTAAAGCTAACTAAACCGTTTTAATCAATGGGAAATGCGTAGTTTAAAAGATATTTAGGTGAACTCTTATTACGGGGCTTAGTTTTCACTAAGTTTCATGGGGAACTATAAGAAACCGTTGTAATAATAAGTTCTACGCTGTTCCCATTGACAAAACTGTTGTAATGCGTTAGTTTACAACGTTTTAAAGCTAACTAAACCGTTTTAATCAATGGGAAATGCGTAGTTTAAAAGATATTTAGGTGAACTCTTATTACGGGGCTTAGTTTTCACTAAGTTTCATGGGGAACTATAAGAAACCGTTGTAATAATAAGTTCTACGCTGTTCCCATTGACAAAACTGTTGTAATGCGTTAGTTTACAACGTTTTAAAGCTAACTAAACCGTTTTAATCAATGGGAAATGCGTAGTTTAAAAGATATTTAGGTGAACTCTTATTACGGGGCTTAGTTTTCACTAAGTTTCATGGGGAACTATAAGAAACCGTTGTAATAATAAGTTCTACGCTGTTCCCATTGACAAAACTGTTGTAATGCGTTAGTTTACAACGTTTTAAAGCTAACTAAACCGTTTTAATCAATGGGAAATGCGTAGTTTAAAAGATATTTAGGTGAACTCTTATTACGGGGCTTAGTTTTCACTAAGTTTCATGGGGAACTATAAGAAACCGTTGTAATAATAAGTTCTACGCTGTTCCCATTGACAAAACTGTTGTAATGCGTTAGTTTACAACGTTTTAAAGCTAACTAAACCGTTTTAATCAATGGGAAATGCGTAGTTTAAAAGATATTTAGGTGAACTCTTATTACGGGGCTTAGTTTTCACTAAGTTTCATGGGGAACTATAAGAAACCGTTGTAATAATAAGTTCTACGCTGTTCCCATTGACAAAACTGTTGTAATGCGTTAGTTTACAACGTTTTAAAGCTAACTAAACCGTTTTAATCAATGGGAAATGCGTAGTTTAAAAGATATTTAGGTGAACTCTTATTACGGGGCTTAGTTTTCACTAAGTTTCATAGGGGAACTATAAGAAACCGTTGTAATAATAAGTTCTACGCTGTTCCCATTGACAAAACTGTTGTAATGCGTTAGTTTACAACGTTTTAAAGCTAACCTAAACCGTTTTAATCAATGGGAAATGCGTAGTTTAAAAGATATTTAGGTGAACTCTTATTACGGGGCTTAGTTTTCACTAAGTTTCATGGGGAACTATAAGAAACCGTTGTAATAATAAGTTCTACGCTGTTCCCATTGACAAAACTGTTGTAATGCGTTAGTTTACAACGTTTTAAAGCTAACTAAACCGTTTTAATCAATGGGAAATGCGTAGTTTAAAAGATATTTAGGTGAACTCTTATTACGGGGCTTAGTTTTCACTAAGTTTCATGGGGAACTATAAGAAACCGTTGTAATAATAAGTTCTACGCTGTTCCCATTGACAAAACTGTTGTAATGCGTTAGTTTACAACGTTTTAAAGCTAACTAAACCGTTTTAATCAATGGGAAATGCGTAGTTTAAAAGATATTTAGGTGAACTCTTATTACGGGGCTTAGTTTTCACTAAGTTTCATGGGGAACTATAAGAAACCGTTGTAATAATAAGTTCTACGCTGTTCCTATTGACAAAACTGTTGTAATGCGTTAGTTTACAACGTTTTAAAGCTAACTAAACCGTTTTAATCAATGGGAAATGCGTAGTTTAAAAGATATTTAGGTGAACTCTTATTACGGGGCTTAGTTTCTCACTAAGTTTCATGGGGAACTATAAGAAACCGTTGTAATAATAAGTTCTACGCTGTTCCCATTGACAAAACTGTTGTAATGCGTTAGTTTACAACGTTTTAAAGCTAACTAAACCGTTTTAATCAATGGGAAATGCGTAGTTTAAAAGATATTTAGGTGAACTCTTATTACGGGGCTTAGTTTTCACTAAGTTTCATGGGGAACTATAAGAAACCGTTGTAATAATAAGTTCTACGCTGTTCCCATTGACAAAACTGTTGTAATGCGTTAGTTTACAACGTTTTAAAGCTAACTAAACCGTTTTAATCAATGGGAAATGCGTAGTTTAAAAGATATTTAGGTGAACTCTTATTACGGGGCTTAGTTTTCACTAAGTTTCATGGGGAACTATAAGAAACCGTTGTAATAATAAGTTCTACGCTGTTCCCATTGACAAAACTGTTGTAATGCGTTAGTTTACAACGTTTTAAAGCTAACTAAACCGTTTTAATCAATGGGAAATGCGTAGTTTAAAAGATATTTAGGTGAACTCTTATTACGGGGCTTAGTTTTCACTAAGTTTCATGGGGAACTATAAGAAACCGTTGTAATAATAAGTTCTACGCTGTTCCCATTGACAAAACTGTTGTAATGCGTTAGTTTACAACGTTTTAAAGCTAACTAAACCGTTTTAATCAATGGGAAATGCGTAGTTTAAAAGATATTTAGGTGAACTCGTATTACGGGGCTTAGTTTTCACTAAGTTTCATGGGGAACTATAAGAAACCGTTGTAATAATAAGTTCTACGCTGTTCCCATTGACAAAACTGTTGTAATGCGTTAGTTTACAACGTTTTAAAGCAAACTAAACCGTTTTAATCAATGGGAAATGCGTAGTTTAAAAGATATTTAGGTGAACTCTTATTACGGGGCTTAGTTTTCACTAAGTTTCATGGGGAACTATAAGAAACCGTTGTAATAATAAGTTCTACGCTGTTCCCATTGACAAAACTGTTGTAATGCGTTAGTTTACAACGTTTTAAAGCTAACTAAACCGTTTTAATCAATGGAAATGCGTAGTTTAAAAGATATTTAGGTGAACTCTTATT